>JUDZ01009576.1:0-28572 GCA_000812845.1 Stagonosporopsis tanaceti | reverse complement strand
TCCCATACCCAGCATTCCATCCTATGCATCTTTGATTGATGCTATAACCTCCACAGATACCGACCGAGTTGCGTTCTTGGCGATGATGCTGCGCAAACTGGGCTTGAATGTCAATGAACAGGAACAAGCGGTACCATCCCTTTCCCGCCTGCATCTCACTTCTCACAAACCGACAGCCGTCGCGGATCTGGTCGCGTCTTGGGCGGAAGTCATCACTGTAGTCGATGGCAAAGAGTACATTCAAGGCGGGAACGACGTGTTCCACATTGAGAAAGAGGGTAGCGTATGGGGCGTCAAGGAATTAAAACGGGCTGTGAGTGCAGTCTCTGAGAAGTTGCCAACACTGGCGTCGACAAAAGACAGATCAAAAGAAGGGACTGCAGATGAGACAGCGGATGACAAGAAGCCGAAGACGAACGAGGAAGAAATTCAGGAGTGTATTGAGTACACCGCTAACTCCGCGTTCGACCAAATTCTGTCTTACGACAAAATCGTCAAGACCATTGTTCCTCACAAAGAAGGTGTTCCTACAAGCCGCGAAACACTGTTCCACCACGAGGCCTTTTATGCCAACCTGCACCATTACCACACCAAGCTCCGCAATCCTTCCGCGTCATTTGGCTCAACACTGATCTATGGGGAGGTAGTAACTAGCACTAATACCCTCCTCGACAAGAACCCCGCTCTCCTCCGCAGTCTACCTAACGGGTTTACCGTAACAGCGACAACGCAAATCGCCGGTCGCGGTCGCGGTTCGAACGTTTGGGTCGCACCGCCAGGAGCAATGATGTTCAGCACCGTTTTGCACCACAGCTTCCAGCTCTCGCAGTCTGCCCCAGTGATCTTCGTCCAGTATCTCGCCGCGCTAGCCATCGTAGAAGGCATCCAAAGCTATGCGCCCGGCTATGAGAAGATTCCTGTCAAGCTCAAGTGGCCCAACGACATTTACGCTCAACTCCCAGGGAGCAGCAACAACCCCGTCGTGAAGATTGGTGGCATCCTCGTCAACAGCAGCTACTCGGGCACTTCGTACGATGTCGTGTGCGGTATCGGTCTCAACCTCTCCAATGCCCTGCCCACAACCTCGCTCAACCAGCTTGCAGCAGGCCAGAATCCGCCGCTCAAACCTTTCACGCAGGAGAAATTGCTTGCAAGCATCCTCGCCTCGTTTGAGTCGCTGTACACTACCTTCTGCACTGCTGGATTTAATCGCGATATGGAAGAACAGTACTACCGTGCGTGGCTGCACACAGATCAGATTGTGGAGTTGGAGTGTGAGGGCGGTATCAAAGCGCGCATCAAGGGCATCACGAGGGATTGGGGGCTCTTGTTAGCAGAGGAGTTGGGGTGGCAGGATCGACCTACGGGGAAGGTGGTGAGTTTGCAGAGCGATAGCAATAGCTTTGATTTCTTTAGGGGTTTGGTGAGAAGGAAGGTGTAAAACTCATGTAGTGACAAAGACTATCTAAAATTTAGGAACGGCTGGGCCAGATTTGGAAAAATGGTAGTGTGTATGTTGTTTGAGCTCTTGAAGAGAGGGGCCGTTCTTTTCAGAGATCAGCAAAGGATCGCCTCTGTTGTCTTTAGCCCGGAGTTTCGAGAGCTTACGATCATGTTTCTCGATAAGGGCAAGCATAAATGCGCGCAGCCTGGTTGTTGATCTACGTCCCGTGCAGCACTGTACCCCGTCGGCGTCAGTCGCTTTGCATAGTCATTTCGGAATCGCTACGTTTCTCATGAGAACGTTGCTGCGGTCGATTGTTATCCAGAAGGGGCATCGAGGTGTTAGCATTTGTAGCTTTGGTAGAGTCGCTTCTTCCGGTCCTGTATACAGAGTTTGCTATCTTGAAATCATCGCACTCCTCGGAGGACCATTAACACCACACAACTTTCGACAGCCACCCACGTGTTGTCAATCCCATGATCAAAAGATGTAGTGATGGCATATTATCAATTATTGTGGCGCAAAAAAACTGGACATGCGCATTATTTGTTCTCATATACAAATGGCAAAAGAAGAACACGCTACGTCCACGCGTCGAACCGGGGCAGATCTGCCGTGCCGGCACGACACCGGACGGACCAACAGATCCTTGGACGATTATTGGGATTCTGGATCCTATCCCGCATCACGGACCCCCAGGAACACGCCACAGGAGTAACACCGAAAACGTCGCTACACTTACCTCCTTACTGACTAGCTGTCGGCAAACATCTTCACCGTTCGGAGCTGTCGCTCCGATGTGGCAATCCAATGCTGTGCGTGTCTAAATGCGCTTGGACACGAAAATTGCCAACGCAATCAACATCCCGAAGCCAAGCAAATGAACTTCAGCGCCACCAGCACCAGCACCATGATTCGAGCTGTCGCTGAACCCGACTCGAACAAGTCCAACGTTCTGCAGGCTGCGGGAGATGAAGATTGACATGCAATGCCTCCGAAGTACAAGCTTGGGTGCACCGGCAGTGCCGGCCACACAGAATATTGCATCAATCGATATCCAGGATCACAGATCCACAACCAAACGCAAGAAGTTTGCTCCGGTACCATACATATTAACATGACACTCACATCCTCGTAGACCCCAGCTGTTTCACGAGCAAGAAGCAGTGCCAAGGCCGCACCACAACTAGCGTTTCTGCTGTTTGCAGCCCTCACGCCTTCTCCCGACACTACGTGAAGCTAAGCAAGTCATGGTCGTGAGACGGGATGTAGCGCGATGTCACTATTAATTCGCTGCACCCTATCAGTGGTTAACAAAGAAAGGACGCGCTTAACCTGGAAAGCACCCCTATAATGGGAGAGACAAGACAATTTTGCGTTTCGGCCTGACTGATAAAACCGTTCGTCCACAACTGACACCCACATGTGAAACCTTGCGCGAACTCACCTCGTATTAAAGTAGGACAGTTTTGTGCCTACGCGCATGGACTCATAGATGTGTTGCTGCTAAAATCATGGAGATCGTAGCATCGATCGCAAGTCTTCACTTCGAAGGTTTGCTCTTTCGGCACTAACTCTAAATCCAGGTCGTACAATATGTACTGGTAGTGATCGCCCTAGGCATCACGCTCCTGCGATGCTATGTTCGCATCTATATCGAACGTCGCACGCTCACCCTACCAGACTACTTGGTCTGGGGTGGATGGTTCAGCACTCTCGGCTTCTGCATAGGGTCGAGTATAGCTCTCAACATCCAGAAAGCGCACCCGCTGGTCGAGCCTGAACTGGTGACCGACTCGGTCGCCTATCTCGAGGTATGTAGCACTATTCTCGCATATAGATGGCATGGCTAACGACAAACCAGACGGTCTTCATTATGTGCTATTTCTTCGATTTCGGAATCTACTCCCCAAAGGTGTCGCTGGTTGCATTCTACTGGTGGCTGATCCCGCTTGGCTTTCGACGTCTTCGACTTGCTGTCTATGTCGCCGCCGCATACGTGGGATGCTGCTTTATCGGCACCTTGCTGGTCGATACGTTGATCGCACCACACATTACAGACAATTGGTAGGCTGTCAGCATCGCCATCTGGATAGCAATGTTAACATTTTTCTGCCAGGTCACTCGAAAACCAATTGAATTCTACGTGGAATTCGTACACCGCTTTCGCAAGCAACTGGGCCTTGAACTGGTCCACAGATCTTTTGTGTACGTGCACATTACATTGTGTGTCGTCACGTCTCTGACTTCGTCGCAGTGTTTATCTTCCCCTTCTTCATATTGAACTGCCTCAAGCTACACAAGCGGCAGAAGATTGCCCTTTGTGGTGTCTTTTCTCTTGGACTCATTACTATGATTATCAGTCTGGCACGCTTCGTAGTCTATACGGTTACCGACTACAATGTCGATGATGCAACTGGCAGTATGTAGCCAGCGTCCCTTATGACTAAAGTGCTTAGCTGACATCTACTAGACCTTCTATGTACAGCAGAGATGTGTACAGCAGTCGCTGTTGTATCCTTGCCCGCCTTGAAACCCCTACTCATCCGCCACTCCCCAAACAACTCCTCCTACCGACGCAGCACGAACGGCTACATGCAGCATCCCGGCTCTGGGAAGCCACTCAGTGACCATCTCGGTAATCAAGGGACATCTAGATCGCAGATACATGGCGGAAGAATCAGCGATGATGAGTTGGAGCTGGTCTTCCAGGGAGCACGAATCGATAAACGAAGCCAATCAAGCGCAACAAGCTTGACCGACCAACCAAGTCCAAAGGACAACGTGTTGGTAACGACGGAATATAATGTAACGACACATGCTATCTGAAAGGCACATGAACGATGGGACGAAGAGATCTCATCCTGCAAACAATATAAACCCATAACATATTGTTGTTCTCGAGTACAAAGTCCATGTCCATGTAATGGGTAGCCATACTAAACTTCAATTGTGTTTGTGCGACCACGCCATCACAACAGCAAGTCCGCCAACAACCACAGCAGAACCGACAATCTGGGCAGTAATACTGACTCCGCCTTCTTGGTCCTCAAGTGTCTCTCCACGTTTGAAGGGCGGTGTCGAAAATGTGGTCATAGGGTTACTTTTCGTCAGATCGTAAGGGGGGTAACGGAAACCCATGAACATGTCCAGCCAATCCGGCATCTTGACCACTGCACGTCGATGTGTGAAGGTATCAAAACCATACTTGCCATGGTAGGCTCCCATGCCAGAGTCGCCAACGCCTCCAAACGGTACTTCTGGAACTCCAGCGTGCAACAAGGCGTCGTTGATGGTAACTCCTCCGGAAAGCGTATTGTCAAGCACTGTCATCGTAAGCGAACGTCTCTTGAATCAGAGCGCGAAGTGCTTACCGTAATCGATCTCGGTCTGGTCGTGGGAGAAGATATAGAGACCAAGAGGATGGGCCATGGAGTTGATCGTTTCCACAGCCTGCTTGCAATCGGCTTCTATAATTGGAAGCAGTGGCCCAAATAACTCCTCAGAAAGTAGAGTATCGTCCAGCCTCACGTTGTCAACAACTGTCGTCTTCAGCTTCAGGAGATTGCGATCATGTCCTGAGCCGCCGTACACAACATTGCCCTTGGTCCCGTCCAGAAGCCCTTCCAAACGCCCAAAGCTGCGCTCATTGATGATCGTACACATGGCCTCGTTCTCGCCATTGTTCGTGAACTTCACATTCCAAAACTTGAGGCGCTCGATGAACTGAGGATGGACCTCGGGGTCGATAAAGACGTGGTTCACGGAGAGACAAATTTGCCCAGCGTTCATGAACTTTGCCGCAGCAATACGCTTGGCTGCTAGGTCGATATTGGCAGTCTTGGTCACGATGGCCGGACATTGTCCGCCAAGCTCGAGTACAGTAGGTGTGAGATGTTTTGCTGCAGCGGCAGCAACATGTTTAGCAACCGGTGTGGAGCCAGTGAAGAAGACGTGGTCGTATTTGTGCGAAAGCATATACTGTGTTTCCGCTGCAGCCCCAGTTACGACCGCATAAGACTCAGTGTCAAGATACATTGGAGCTAGATGAACAAATAAATCACTGAAGTTGGCAGCTAGTTCTGACGGTTTGATGAGAGCGGTGCAACCGGCAGAGATGGCAGCAGCAAGGGGAACAATGGTAAGAGCATCAGGGAAGTTCCAGGGCCCGATTATGAAGACCAGTCCGCGCGGTTCAGCTCTGATGTGCGTTCGGCCAATCTTTGAGAATATGAAGCCACTTTTGGGTTTCTCGCCTCGAGCCCATTCTTCGAAGTGTTTGATATGATAGATAATGTCGTCCTGCATTCCCTTGATGCTGAGGCGAGTTTCGAACTCTGGACGGCCGAGATCTTTGTGAAGCGCTTCGATGATGGCATCGTGATTGTCAGCCACCAGCCAATACAGCTGTTTAAGCTGCCATTTGCGGTACTTCAAGTCCTTGGTGCGACCGGAGCGGAAAGTTGCTCGCAAAGTGTTGATTGATTTATCAACATCGTACTTTGATGTGAAAGATTCGACAGCCATCCTTCTGACGTTTAAGAAGATGTACTGAGGACTGAAGACCGGTGTGGGAGATACGCTTGTTAAAGTAAGACAATCTGACTGCGGGGCTGGAATACGGTGAATACGACCACGCCCCCACCAAGATGGGTTGTCTGCGCAGAAGCTCGGACGACGTGGGTAGAAGCCGCGATGGGACATATAGGAGACGAAGTAAAGTTAACTTGCCACAATGAAAGATTGACAAAGTTGGAGTTGTAGTAGAACAGATCACGTGATAGAGACATGACCTAACATGACCATTGGTTTCCTTCGAGGCAATCTTAGCTACAAGGGGGTTTCGCCGCGAGATCTCCAGCGCCTCAGTCACTGCGTTTTTCATGCCTGCGGCACACAGTGTCGCAACATCGTTGGTTGAGAACAGACCGCGTGCCTGGTCACCCCGCAGCCCACAGAGCGCGAAACACGTCCTTGACGGGACGAGTACAACAGCACTGTCTGGCAGGGAATAATAATGCGAATGAAAGCCAGATACAAACAGACGGGCTCTCTCTCGATATAGGCAACGCCGCGTTAAAAATAACAGACCACGAAGAGGGTCGAGGAGACAAAGAGTAGGTACTGTAATGGACGTGCTACTCCCAAGTGGCGCGATTCCCTTTTCAGCACCCGTGAAAGCAGAACATTTGACCTGTAGTAGATCTTCACGATTTTTGTTTCACGGCTGATCTTGAGGTTCTAGCTGGGGTCTCCAGCCACGCAATCAGCCTTACGGATTGCGACATCATTAAATCCGGCCCTGGCATAATACACCAAAATGCAAACCACGAGAAGTATGATCCTAGATTCTACAGTAACTGTCAGCAGGCCCACTAGAGCGATCGACCCAGCTTCTAGGCCATCTCTAAGTGCAGCAGCGTCCAACGTGCTTTGGGTTAATAAGCCTCGCTTGGCCGCTGATAAGCAACTGCGCCAATACCAATGAAGCATTGTACAATTTCATGAGCCAATGATCTGCTTGATGGGTAAGGACAGCTAGATCCGAGCCCTGGTTCCAGGCGCTCGGCGCGGCCGGACCTTTAAGCACGCCATCCTTCTCAGCTTATGAGAATGCAAGTAGAATTGGCGTGGTGGCAGTCGTTCGCATGCACTTCAGGTCACACACATAAAGTACGGTTTCGCACCTCATCTATGGATGCTGGAACCGCACTCGTGGATCGAAGCTGAAACCAAGCTGGAGCATCCTCAACATGGCCGACCACAACGACGGAAACATCACCAAGGTCCAATCCAAGGTCTACGACACCGAAGCTCAATACTCGGACAGCGATAGTGCCAACTATGTGCTCGATGCTCTGGTCAACGAAGATCATGAACATGATATCAAGCTTCGCACAATGACATGGCAGCGAGCTGCTTGGTTGCTTGCTGGTGATCAGGTGTGCCTTGCCATCATGGCACAGTCGTGGTCGCTTTCGTAGGTGTCCCACTCCAGTAGAACAGTCTCTGGCTGACATTGGAAGGGTTCTTGGATGGGTACCTGGGCTCATTACCATGGTCTTGGCCGGCGTACTCTTCTATATCACCTCTTTGACGATGCACAAGTTCATCATGAAGCACCCACAGATCAAGGACATCTGCGACTTCGGATACTACGCATTTGGCAAAAGCAAGATCGCCTATGAGTTCACTGCGGTCATGTTGCTTCTCAACAATATTATGTTGATTGGCTTTGTATGTATTGCTGAGTGTGTAACACCTAGACATGACCTATAACTGACTCTGCCATAGCACATCCTCACCGGGGCCAAGGTCATCAACACGCTTTCGGACCATTCGATGTGTACCGTGATCTTCTCAGTCATCGTTACAATCATGGGCATTGTCATGTCTTTGCCAAGAACACTCAACCATGTCTCGTTCATGTCCATGTTCTCGGCAGCGTGCATGGGTATTGCGATCCTCCTCTTCATGGTCTTTGCCGGCACTGAAGATCACCCCCTTTATGGCTACAATGGTGTTTACCCAAAAGCCGGCCCCGTCCATACATATGCATTCCCGCCGGCAGGCACGACATGGGTTGCTGCGATGAACGCGGTCCTCAACATCACTTTTCTTTGGGTGCCTCAGATCCTCTTCCCCACTTTCATCGCCGAGATGGAGAAGCCCCAAGATTTCCCCAAGGCCCTTGCAGTTCTCGCAGGCATCTCAGCGTTTCTTTTCATCATTCCTCCTGCCATCGGTTTCCGGTACCTTGGCCAATACGCAACTGCACCAGCTTTTGGAAGTCTGGGCACCGTCGTGTATAAGAAGGCTTCGTTTGCGTTTGTCATCGTCCCAACGCTTGTTATTGGTGTGATCTACGCCAATGTTAGCGCCAAGTTCGTCTATGGCCGCATCATGGGCAAGAGCCGTCACGCACACAGCAACACTGTAACAGGCTGGAGCGTGTGGATTGCCGTAATGACAGCAATATGGTTCATTGGCTTCGTTTTTGCCGAAGTCATCCCTTCTATGGGTGACTTCCTCAGCCTTTTAGGTATGGAATTATCGGAGCTCAAGGGTAGAACTTCCCGCTAACATATCTCAGGTGCTGCTTTTGACTCATTCTTTGGGTTCATTTTCTTTGCAGTCGCATACTGGCAGTTGTATAGGGGCAGCTTGTTCAATGGCTTGGCGCGCAGTGTGAAGACGGTCACCCATGTGTTCATCATGCTTTGCGGCCTGTTTCTGCTTGGCCCGGGTTTATATGCCGCAGTTGAGGCGATCATTGACGATTACAGTGGCGCTGTTAAACCGGCCTTTTCGTGCGCGAATGTGTCAATTTAGGTTGACAAACTCATATTTGTAATTCTAATAGATGATCGCGACTGAATCACAAGCTCATTTCAATCTGCCCGCGGATCTGAGCCGATCTACGAAAGTCTGTCAACAGGAGCCAATTGACATGTATCACACACTACGTCACACTTGCCAATTGTGTATTGAGTGTAGATTCAAAGAAAGGTAGCTCAAAAGCTGCGTAAGGCTCGAACAGGAAAAGCGTCTACTAATGACGTCACACTTGTCGTGGGTTGTTGGCCTTTCGCTGTGCGCTACTCCTTGACCTCAACAATCTTTATCAAATCTGATGATAGCTACTCAATATACCCGTGTGTACATCAGTCTGCTCCCTCAAACACGGATTTTGCTGGCGAGCAACACACGCCTTCCTCTTTGACAGAAGCTGCACCGGTCGTACGATATCCACGCCTATGTTAACCACTTCTTGCGAGGTGTGAGACTGATTGCTTGCACAGGTGTTCCTGTTACAATGGAGAGTCATTGCCGGAACGACTGCTAACACCACATTCCTTCTTACACGAGCTGGGTGCGGGCATAGGCATAATGTTAGTTCGACATGCTTGTGCTTGCGTGCTCGTCTGCCTATGCTCTAAAAAGTTCACAGAACTTGACGGTTAGCTAGCAATACGCCATCTGGGGCAGTAACTAAACAACAGGCTCCTGGGAATAAGAGGTTCTAAAAACGACGAAGCTAGACCATGGCCGATTAGGACGGTGCCCAAACAATTTCATACCTACACTGAGAGGGAGTTTTGCGTGGTATGGTCTACATGCCATACAAGAACCTCATCCCAGAGTTCTGATCGGCATTAAGGTGCCCGATGTGGCTCGGCGGCTCCGAGGGCGTGCTGGTGGGGCCGCACCGTTTGTCGAACAAATACTGGGCCTCTATGTAGGATGGGCAGCTGTGCCCGCCAAGTGCTATCGTCTTTGACGTGCCAATTGATGCTTGAGGTAGAGTATATTCCACTATTCGCGCCCTTGGCTCTGAAATGCTCTACAGGAAGAAGTACATGTGTGCAACCCAGCTCTCACCGGGCCGCCTCGATGAATCAGAGGTATTTAACATCCGCGGCTACCTACCCTTCTGTGGATATCGGAGCCACTAATGCTCAATCGCAATTGCAACCAATAACAACTTGCACAATCTGGGTCCGACTTGGCCAATCCGGTGGACGGAAATGTCAAATCTACAAGTGATCCCAGTATTCTCGACTCGTTGGGAACTCGTTGCATCAGACCAGGCAACCAGCAATGCAGGGACCGGACATATGCACATACAATAGAACCCTAAGTGGGAGCATATGCCTACACAAACGCAGAACCTCACTGCGCTTGTCTACCTTCTAGCTGTCTCGTAACTACGAGCACTATCACTATGCGCCGACGGTGACTCCGCAACACATCTGGAACTTCTATAATTGACACTTTGGTTGACAAGCGGCAGCTTGTGGGAGGATCATAATTCAGAGCCCTGGCGCTCGCCCCAACCCGCTCGCGCCGCTAGCCGCGGCTTCCCATCCCAGACAAGCTAAACGCCGAAACGCAAACAATCGCAGCAGGTAGGATTCTAGCTCCCCGCTACATTCGCGACATGATGCGAAAGGCGAGAATCATGGGTTATGTTCCTGGTTCTTCTCCTTCCTTCCCTCATATTCCTCCTTGATACAGTCAAGAGGTCCGTCAACATGGCATTCGTGTCGTCGATCGGCTTGTTCCTTCTTTTTAGCACCGTTGTCGCGTACCTCATCAACAAGCTCGTAAATACAAAGAAATACAGTCACCCGCTACCGCCAGGTCCCAAAGGATTCCCCTTGCTCGGCAATGTGAACGACCTGCCAAAACCTGGCGGAGGACTTGAGGCCCATCACTGGTTAAAGCACAAAGATGAATATGGACCAATTAGTTCAGTCACTGTCCTTGGCCAAACGATAGTTATCATCAACGATGCGCAAGTGGCACTTGAGCTGCTCAGAGATCGATTTCAGCATCAAGCCCGTCCTCACATGGTCTTTGCGAGTGACATGTACGCTTGTAATGGAAACACATCTTGTGAGCTGTTGCGCTAATGGATGTCACAGGATTGGATGGAAGAACACCCTAGCTTTCAGCGGCTATACCGATAATTTCAAGATCCATCGCAAGAACATCGCCAGTGTCGCTGGCAGTAACACGTCTCTCAAGCTCTTTGACCGCGCTCAAGAAGAAGAGTCTGTCCACTTTTTGCTCAATGTCCTTGAATCACCGGAAAACCTGTTTGATCATATCAAGAAAGAAGCTGGAGCGGTTATCCTGAAGATTACCTACGGATACACTGCAGAGCCAAAGGGCAAGGACCATCTTGTTGATATGGCAGGAAAGGCTATGCACGAATTTTCGGAAGCAACGATAGCCGGGAAATGGCCGGTGGATATCATGCCTTTTTGTAAGCACCGAAATGAGCCATGAATCTGGAAGTACTAACACTAGAAAGTAAAGTATCTGCCTGATTGGTTCCCCGGCGCGAGATTCAAGCAGACCGCTCGCGACATGGCTCGTCAGCTGGAACAGACGACTGAACAGCCTTACGAGTTCGTCAAGCAGCAGATGCGCAATAAGAAGCACAAGACCTCTTTTCTCTCTCAAGCTCTCGATAACATCGGCTCAGATGCTGCTATGGAGCACATACATAAGTGGTCTGCTTCTTCAATGTACCTAGGTGGCGCTGATACCACCGTATCTTCGCTAATGACATTCTTTCTGGCCATGACTCTGTTCCCTACAGTGCAGAAGAAGGCGCAGGAAGAGCTTGATCGGGTCATTGGTGGCGGTCGTCTGCCTAATGCGGGCGACAAGGGCAGACTCCCTTACATCGACGCGGTGGTCAAAGAAACACATCGATGGCACCCTGTCGCGCCTCTAGCACTGCCACATGCTGCTACAGAAGACGATGTCATCCGCGGTTACAGGATTCCAAAAGGAGCACTGATTCTGCCCAACAACTGGTAAGCATTGCAACTAGCTCCGAAAGGCGTATACTGATGTATGAGCAGGTGGTTCACCCACGATCCAGCTGTTTACCCAGACCCCATGGCTTTCCGTCCCGAGCGCTTCCTCGGCGAGACCCCAGAGCCTGATCCTCGCACGTGGACATTCGGATACGGTAGACGGGTCTGCCCAGGTCGCTACATCGCTGATAATGCTCTGTTCATTACGATTGCGCAGTCACTGTCAGTTTTTAGGGTTCAGAAGCTGGTCGAGAACGGTAAGATTGTGGAGCCAGAGCTGAAGTTCGAACCCGGAGTTGTCAGCCACCCTATTCCATACCGAACGAGTATCACGCCCAGAAACGAGAAGTGCGCACAGTTGATTAGAGATGCGGAGACGGAGTACCCGTTCGAAGAGAGCGATGCGCAAGCGTTGAAGGACATCAAAGTGTGAAATTCTGCAACAGACTCAGCTAGAGTAGGTCTACCACGGCAGAATCACAGCTCTGGTATTCTTTTCTATTTACAATCGTTTCATACCTCGGTGAAGATGTATCCGAGTTCTAGTTGGAAATCAACTTTACCATCATACAGTAGTCTCAAATCCAACTGACAATGACCCATTGCGCAACATCAGACTGATCAACAAGCATCGGAATCAACCCATCGCTCCCAGCAAGTTACAACTCACAACAGCCGCTAACATTCCGACGTCCCCCCACGTTCATCTTGGCAACGGGTATTTACCCTTTCGACGCAACCACGTGGTAGGGCAACGCCTCTCATTAGGCGAGCTCTTACACTTGCAGGGATCCACTTTCGACTATAACGCAATGCTATATATCTCAGAGCACAGATCGACATCACTTATCTGCGAACATGGAAGGTGCAATTGTGGATTTCGGGTAAGTGTGCTCAACAGACGGTCGTTGCTCCCGTGAAATGCTGTAGAAAAGTGATGATCGATCAAAGGGAAGTAATTTAAAGTACGGCTTCGTCTTTGGAAGCACACAATCATGCAATAACACTTTATCTATTTTTCCCGCCCCAAGAAATATCCCCGTGAGATCAGAACACAAAATGTATCTCAATATTCTTACTGCGCTACTCGCCTTCGCGTTACCCACATCCACGTCCCCTACCCCTCCCTTCACCATAGCGGCAGTCTCCCTGGATTTCCGCTGCATATCTTTCAACATCCGCTATGCCGCCTCAGGTAGCACCTACGAGCGTCCCTGGTCCACACGTGGCCCGCTCGTGGTCTCCCAGCTGCTCAACTCCACAAGTGCCGCCACAGCCGCAGGCGGCATCCCCATTATAGGGTTACAAGAAGTGCTGCACCAGCAACTCCTCGATGTAAAACGCGGCCTTGGATCCTCCTGGGCACATCTAGGCACGGGCCGCGATGATGGCAAACAAGGCGGCGAATACGTACCGCTGCTTTACCAGCCCGCGGTGCTCAAACTGCTGTCCTCGACGCAGAAATGGCTCTCTCCCACACCCGACGTCCCTTCTTTCTGGCCTGGGGCGGGGAGTCGGCGGTACGTGATCGCCGGCGTCTTTGAGGTCCTGCAGGGAGCAGAAAAAGGGAGGAGAGTGCTGGCTGCGAATACGCATCTCGATAACGCGAGCCTGGAAGCGAGAGTTGAGGGTGTGAAAGTCGCGCTCAAGACAATCAGGGATTTGAAGGCGCAGTATGGAGAGTTGCCAGTGATCTTGACAGGCGACTTCAATTCTCTGCCTGGGAATGGAGATGCGTATGGCACAGCGGTCGCAGATGGGCTGGTCAACGATCTGTATACACTTGCGAGTCCGACACAGAGGTTTGGGTCCGAGGGTACGTTTAGTGGGTTTGTACCTGGACAGGAGCCTAATAATCGCATCGACTTTATTTGGCTGGGCCCGAGTGCGTCAGCCACATGGGAGGTGAGCAAATACCAGGTTTTGGGAAACGTTGTTGGAGGTGTGTACATAAGCGATCACCGTGCTGTTCAGGGAGATGTTACGTTGCGATGAGTTTGTCTCGGTATCTGATCACCTACATGTGATCCGAATCATCACAAGATCAAGCGTGCCCTCCTTTTCGCTAGTCTTTGGCTATGCTCATCTGCTGCATTACTGCTAGTTCAGTCCAGTTTCCATCTCTGAACCGGCCTTCGACATTGACACTGCGATCGTTATGCAGGATATTGGCGCGATCAACGCATACAGCAATCGCCTATGTCCTCCACATATCAACAGAGCGCGGATAACCAGCTTGTTAAACTCCGCTGAGAATTGCTGAATGTTGTCTACGCACTGCGTTGAACAAGTGTCCTTGTTCGAATAGCATCTTCAGAAGCGGTGCGCGGTAGACTTCGTATCGCAGGTGGATGAACGCTGGGCTGAATTTCTATCGCAGTATTATGTGGCATTGAAGGCCGCCATCGCCCTTTACAATACTGTTATCAGTAGTATTAGAAGCCCAAGTCGCAGCAAATGGCCGAAGCCTATCAGTCCAATTTGGCTGTCTGCCCAACTGCTTCGATCTCCGCATCACTCCCTTCGCTCTCGTTCTGAGCGGGTTTAGTGCAATTGTCCAACTACATGCTCGTCAGCTCAGCACTAGACAGCAGACAGTCAATCAACTTACCCATCTAACCAGGAACGCATACGCAACAAAGACGAAGCACACAACCACCATCGTAATACTGCCCTTTTTCCAGTATGGGACATCAGTAGCAGGATACATAACAATACCCCAGAACGTATACAGCAGCTGCCCCGCCATGTTCATCGAGTACATCACTACACTCCTGGCCGCATCGTCGCCCGCGCGCTGGCAGATTGTCGTTGCCCAGCCGTACATGACAGGGTTGACGATGAAGCTCGTGCCGCTCAAGTAGTGGGCAACGAAGATACCGGCGTCCGACATATCGCGCGTGAGGAGCAGACTAGCGGTGACGAGCTGCGCAGCTGCAGCGAAGATGACCATTGGCAGACGGTGGCCTGTTTGGTCGATGAAGATGCCGGAGAGGATCTGCGAGGCGACGGCGACAGCTTGAATACCGAGCGGGTAGGTATTGATGGCTGTTTGCGAAAAGCGGGCTTTGTTGTGTCTGAGCCAGAGGAGGAACATGCCCTGAATGTGGTAAGCGCCATCCCATGTAGTCTAGACGTATGGCAGCAATGTACCTGAAAAGCGAAGGCTTCGAGCATGGCGCTGATGACTGAGAATCCGGCGAGTACATAGCTGGCGCAATCAGTGCGAGAACTCTCTTAGTCGACGTAATGTGGCTTACACTGTTGGATTGCAAAGAACTCTCTTGAAAAGGCTCTTGAATGCAATACTGTGAGTGTTGTGTGTCTTGGGCGGCAAGCGACTCATGGCAAATTCTCTCTCAGCCTCATTAATGCAGCGCCTTCCTTTGGATTCGGGGAGATCTGGAAAAGTGAACTATACATGTCAGCCGCCATAGTCGGTATCAAGCTTGATGGTGTAATGTTTACAAATCCAAATAAGCCGAAGGGTATGCCCATAAGGCCATCTAAAAAGGAAGGTTAGAAGATAATGAGACACGATCGTTCGCCATGTATTCTTACTAATGATGAAGACCCACTGCCATCCTTTCAGACCAGCGGAACCGTTCATCGTTTTATGCATAGCAGTCATCATCAGACCAGCGAACATACTGCCGGCCTGTCCGACAGCCGTGAAGATTGCAGTCCTTTTAGCTATCTCGGAGGGTGTACTGACGCCTTCTGTCAGCTTCTGCACTTGTAATTGATATTCAGAAGATGAAGGGGGGGAAACTCACTACCACGAACCAAGGACATACATAGTCCCGCTATATAAGCTGGCTTCCATAGTTCCCTGAAAGAAGCGCACGGCGGCAATTTGCTTGTATGAGGTACATGCAGCAGAGCACATTGTGATCCCAGACCAAACGATCAGGGTCAATGGCAGCCAGATGCTTGGTCTGATCTTCTGCAAGATCAACGCGTGCGGGATGAGTGCTACGACATTGCTAGGCGACGGTTAGCAAAGACCTGTAATGAAGATGGTCTAGAATGGGTACCTACCCTGCCGTGAACATTGATATGAGAATGCTGAACTGATTGCCTTGAAGGTTGAGATCTTCTCGCATGCCAGCAACCTTGTTTAGGATAAGCGCAGATTTCTATGTACGCTAGCGGGAGGAACTTACATAGGCATTCGCAAACGCCTGGCGGTCTATTTGGAGTCAACACGCGCATCACAGACTGATCCATCAACTAGCTTACCAAGGTAGTTGAAGAAGTAACATGCGCAACAATAGACCTGTGCTAAGTCAGGAGCTGTGACAGATTTGGATCGCCGTTGAGTATACCATAATAAAGATGTCTACGTGCTGATTAGCGTTTTGAAGTGGGCAATTGGCATCACTATCTTGACGCACCAAGTTTCATCACAAGTCGCTTCTCCAGGCCCTTTGCGTCGGCGCTTTGCCCTTGTCGTATTATCAGCATCCGAACTGGGAGGTCATTACCATACAGCAACACCTACACCGTGAGACACCCATGATTCCAACAAATAATCTCGAACAACGCTTCTCTGTCCAGATCAGATAAGATCCCAATCAGATCCCCAGATAGCGAAGCCCTCGCATCTTAAAGCAGACCCCCCAACACGAAATCTAGGCCCACCGCGATTGACTAAACTGCAAATTTTCCCCTCCTCGGTCCTTCTGCACGGTACCGGATTCTTACGTTTCATTGTGGTGTGCTATTCGAGGTCTCGGGGCAACTAGTAAGCCATCCGCAAGCTGAATGCTTCGCGCCAACCTGTTCTGGGCGTAGTTTTTTTTACTGTGGTGTAGTAACGCCAAGGGTCGGGCTTGGGACTTCGTGTTGAGCGCTAGCTTGGGTGTGCTTTTCCGGAGAGTATGTCGGAGTGCCCGCCGGCGATCATTGATCTAAAAGCGGTGTATGTTTACAGAAGCTTGGTGAGGGGCAAGGCGAGTAGGACACCGGGAGTTGACGGGATTCTTGGCGTTTTTCGTTTGAGCGATGTGGGATTAAAATGACAGAAACGTGTAGACGAGGACGGCGTATTCGTGTCATGAAGGTTGGAGCTGCAGTATTACAGGTCTCAATTGCAAGCACATATGCAGCGCCGCTACTGAGTGCATTTGTTGCGTAAAGCGCAGGGACAGGAGCTCGTAGCGTAAGCGATGAATCAAGGAATCCTCGGAGCTAAGGCAACTGCTTTAGTGCTGGTGATGAGGAATTGTGATGTCAAGTTTTCGAGCGATAGACAAGGAAGGAACGCTGCTCAGCCAAGAGGGCTCAGCCAAGAGGGCCCGGCCAAGAGGCAACCACAACAACGTATGGTCTGATGCTCAGCGCAATCGTCAAAGATCATGCATAAAGGGATATCATACTCAACAAAGCCACAACAAGTCTTGCTTTTCCATAATCAACCCTCCTCCGCATCCATATCCCCACGTCCTCTCTTCCCCCTCATCCCTCCTCTGCCTCCACCGCCTCCACCTCTCCCCTTCCCACGCTGCTCGTGAATCAACTTCATTTCTCTGACTGCCACCCTCTGCGCCTCGCCGACCCGCTCAGCATACACGAGCGCTTCATCCTTCGGTACAACCTCTTCCTCGACCTTTTTGCCCAACGCGTTCTCTATCCGCAACCAGATCTCAACGTCGTACTGTGTCACAAATGAGACCGCCTTGCCAGATTTTCCAGCTCGCGCTGTACGGCCGACACGGTGCACGTAGGTCTGGCTGTCAGCGGGGAGGTCAAGGTTAACAACCAGGTCGACAGACGGGATGTCCAGACCACGCGATGCGACGTCGGTGGCGACGAGGATATCGCGCGACTTTTGCTTGAACTTATTCAGTGCGCCTAGACGCGCTGACTGTGAAAGCTGACCATGCAGCGGAATGGCACCGAAGCCGAGGGTGCGCAGCAGGATCGCGATACGTTGTGTTTCGTTGACGGTTCGTGTGAAGATGATGGTGGGATGCCCAATGTTCTCATTGAGCAGGTGGATCAAGAAGAGGTCCTTGTGCTTGTGGGGCAGGAAGAAGTAGCGCTGGAGCAGCGTGGCTACGACCTGATGGTTGGAGCTGGAGATGGAAACGCGGACAGGATTTTGCAGGGCGGCACGCTGCAGGGACTCGACCTTGGAGGACATGGTCGCGGAGAAAAGGTAGGTGTGGCGTCCATCGCGGGGCAGAACTTTGAGGATCTTGTCCAGTACAGGGCCAAAGTCGAGGTCGAGAAGACGGTCAGCTTCGTCGAGGACCAAGTACTTGAGGTATCGCAGCGAGAAGCCCTTTGTATTTTCCAAATGATCCAGCAGACGCCCAGGAGTTGCTACTACAATATGCGGGCGCTTCGATAGCGCAATGGCCTGTGGAACCATGTCCATACCACCGACCAATGTCGCACACTTGACATTGATAATGCTGCCAAGAGCATCGACCTGCTGTGAAATCTGATACGCCAGTTCGCGGGTGGGGGCCAGGATGAGACCGAAGAGTGACTGCGGCTTGTCGAGCAGGGCCTGCAGAATAGGCAGCACGAACGCTGCAGTCTTTCCAGAACCCGTCTCTGCCAACCCGATAACGTCACGGCCCTCGAGTGCCAGCGGTATGGCCTGCGTCTGGATTGGTGTTGCGTGGGTGAACTTCAGGGCCTCGCAGGCGTCACAGAGCTCTTCGCGCACCCCTAGGTCCGCAAATGTCTTCTTTGCCTCTTCAGCCGCTGGCATTGCATCGCCCTCGGCTGCGTCTCCATTTGTGGGCTCTATGGCTGCCTCTTCCTCCTCGACTTCATCCTCGCTGCTCTCGGGTGCTGGTGGCGGTGCAGGTTTCGCAGGCTTCTTCGTTTTGGCGGGGTGCTCGCCCTTTGCAGACTTCGCTTTGGGCGATGCGACAGCAGTCGAAGAATTGAGCTTTCTCTTCTTTAGCAACGACATTTTGGTGTGGGTGCAGTCGCGACCTCGGCCGCAGCTGCCTGTGTGAAATAAAATCCTTATCTTATCGGCGCGAACTCTTGGCGCCGAAAAAAGTCCCCCAGTGCGGACTTCCGCGATCTTCGCAGCAACAACTTTGTTGCTATACACCACACAATACCGGCACAATGGCGCGATCAGGAAGGAGCAGTCAGCGCAAGAAGCAGTCCGCCTCGGACAAGCAGATGGCAAAGAAGAATGACGGCGCCCCCAAGAGCATGGTTATCCGCATTGGCGCGCAGGAAGTTGGAGGAGCAGTGAGCCAGCTGGTACAGGATGTGCGCCATGTCATGGAGCCGGACACAGCAGTGCGGTTGAAGGTATGATGCTCGGATGTTGAGACCCGTCTTGTACTGACAGGTCTAGGAACGCCGCGCAAATAAGCTCCGCGACTACACCACTATGTGCGGTCCTCTCGGCGTTACGCACCTCATGCTCTTCTCACGCTCCGAGTCCGGAAACACGAATCTGCGTCTGTGCCGCACTCCCCACGGCCCAACACTGCACTTCCGCGTCGAGAAGTACTCGCTCTGCAAAGACATTGCCAAGTCGCTCAAGCACCCACGCACCGACCTGACCGCCTTTCAAACGCCCCCTCTCCTCGTCATGAACAACTTTCTCACCTCAGACATCCTCCGCGAATCCCTCGGCGACGCTGCGCCCCCCAAGCATCTCGAGAAACTCGTCACCGACATGTTCCAGGGCCTCTTCCCGCCCATTCAGCCCCATACCACACCTCTGCACACAATAAAACGCGTTCTGCTGCTGCACCGCGAGCCTCCCAACCCAGAGACCGGCTCCGTCGCAATCTCTCTGCGCCACTACGCCATCACAACCAAGGTCACAGGCCTGCCCAAGGCGCTGCGCCGCCTGCACGCAGCCGAGAAGCTGATCGGCGGAAAGGACAAGAAGAAGAGCCGCCTGCCCGACCTGGGCAAGCTGGAGGACGTCGCAGACTACATGCTCGACCCCAGTGCGGGCGGCTACACGAGCGCAAGCGACACGGAAGCCGACACAGATGCCGAAGTCGAGGTCAGCGCGCCGGTGAAGCAGCGCGTGCTGTCGCGGCGGGCAAAGGAGCGTCTCGCAGCCGGCGACGAGAGCGCACGTCGCACCGTTGCTCAGGGGCCGCGTGTCGAGAAGCGCGCGGTTAAGTTGGTCGAGCTGGGGCCCAGGCTGAAGCTTAGGTTGACAAAGGTCGAGGAGGATGTGTGTACTGGCAAAACGCTGTGGCATGAATTTATCACCAAGAGCAAGGCTGAGCAGCAGGCTATGGAGAAGAAGTGGGCGCAGCGGAATGCGCAGAAGGCTGAGCGGAGGAGGATCCAGAAGGAGAATGTGGAGAAGAAGAAGGCGGCTAAGGCTGCGAATGGTGAAGGTGGCGAGGAGGATGAGGATGAGATTGAGGGCGAGGAGGACAGCGAGATGGATTACGACGAGTATGACATGGATGATGATGTGTGGCATGACGAGGATGGCGCTGGTGCCGCGGATGCTGACTCGGACGACGAGATGGAGGACTGAAAAGCGATATATATTAATGATACCCTTTCTCACTTCATACACTTCGCATGCACTGCTCACCCAGGTGCTTTCGCTTTCGCTCGCCGTACGACCACCCTTCCACCCTCTTCCAGCTCCCATCCCACCCCATCCTCCACAAGCCCATCCCATTCCTTCCCAGCCGCCTCCTCGACCCACCTCCTATCGCACACCAGGTAACTCTTCCCAATAACCTTCAATGCATTCACCCTCACCCCCTGCTCCGCAAACCCACACACTGCGCGCTGATACCCATCCACCGCCTTCCTAACCCTCCAGAACGCAACCCAATTATCGCTCACCAGCGCAGCCAACAGCATCTCCACCCTACGATCCTTATACCCGAACCTAACCTTCGTCTCCCTCGCACCCGCAACATCGCCCTGCCTGCACGCCAGATCCAGAATCTGGTACCCCACGTACTCATGCAGCTGGCTCGGCGTAAGCGGGTTGCGCCGATGCAGACTGTACAACAGGGTATGCAGCGCCGGCACGTACGACGCCCAATCGCGACACAGCAGCGCGACGTGGATCGTAAAGAAATACGCGCGATGGGCAAATGCATCGGCGCGACCACTTGCCGTGACGCCCTCGCGCAGCTTCCGTAGCGCAGACAGCACGATCGCGAGTTCCTGCGCTGAGAGCTGCGAGGCGGCGACCAGCCCAGGAGAGTTGAGGCCGCTGAGTGGTGCGGGTTTGGGCGCAGGTGCGGGTGCGTGTTTCGAAAGGGACAGATTGGAGAGCGAGGTCGTGAGGGCGGTCGGTTGCGGGTCTGGGTCCGCTGAGGCGAAGAGAGAGTCGAGGTCTCGCCGGTTAAGGGCGCAGAGTTTCATGTAGCGCTCTGTGATGCGGTTGAGGAAGGTTTCTTGCGTGCGGAAGTCGTTCAGTCTGGCTTGTTAGTTTCACGTATCTTGACATGGACGTGGATTAGGTTTTCGATGGCATACCGTGTCTCCCCTTTGCTCGGCAGCCCGTATGATTCGAGTACATCTTCACGGACGGGCTTGAGGCGATTCCATGCGCCTGATGCGCCGCGGCGGCTGCTGGGCCGAGTGGGGTCAGAAGACTTCATGGACGAGTATGAAGACACTCTTATGGTGCGATTGATGCGGGGGAGGCTGTGTTACGGCCTCAAAGTTGGTGTTGTCAACCCATCTCAGCGGTGGAAAGCGCGATGCGTGGGCGTGAGGTGTGAAGGAAGTGGGGTGTGGCTAGGTGAGGGAGGGAAGGTGCAGCCGTGGGGCAGGTGCAGCCGAATGACGTGTATAGGTATGGTCGTTAAGTGACATGCATTCCGCGTAACTCACGAAAGATATCTTCACAAGCTTTGAAATCTGTGGTTCGAGCACCTCGGTCACAGCTGAGAATGGTTCAGACTGGATGTGCGAACAATCACGGCCTCGCAACAAACGCCAAATCCAGCCTAGCTTTGTCGTGACATCGCATGTTTGTCGACAATTTGCATGGCCGTCAAGCCATCACCACTTCAACATATCCTGCCATGATTTGCATAAGATGATCCCAACTGCCCGTATAACTCCATCTACATCCTCAAACATAGCCATCTGATCGAGAACCCAACATACATTTCCTTCCGCCATGGACACCGCCGAAAGCGCTGCCTCAACCGCCGCTGATACCGCTGAAAAACTCAAATCCACAGCCTTCAAAGCCGAGAGAAGGCTCGAACAAAAACTCACCTACCTTTGGGACGAAATTGATCCCTGGCAACGCGACAATGCCTACATAACCTCGGGCTACCGCGCTCAATCTAATTCCTACGCTAAATCATGGGCTTCCTTACTCTACCTGCACAACGAAACCGTAAATATCTACACGCATCTACTAGGTGCTCTGTTCGCGCTCGTGGCCTCTGTCCTGTTGTTTCAGGAGTTGCAGCCGCGCTATGAAACGGCGAGTAGAGAGGATGTGTATGTGTTTGGATGCTTTTTTGCAGGCGCGGTGGCGTGTTTGGGGATGAGTGGCACGTATCATACGATTTCGAATCATTCGCATGAGGTGGCTGTTTGGGGAAACAAGCTGGATTATCTTGGCATAGTATTCTTGATTTGGGGGTCGTTCATTCCCGTGTTGTACTATGCTTTTGCGGAGGAGCAGAGGCTGATGAAGACTTATTGGACTATGGTGAGCTTACACACTCCCATCTTCGTCAGATTTGACTATGGCTATGGGCCATGAAGTTGTCATGCTGTCAACGAATACCTGGACTTCGCACCGCAAACCAGCTCGACAGTGGAGCAAAGGTATTTCTGAAAGCATGTACTGACGACACTAGATTACTACATTAGCAGCTGGAACGAGTGTGGCTTGCGTTCACCCTCAGTTCCGTACTCCAGCCCTGCGCCCCTTCCGCGCGCTGATGTTCGTACTTATGGGTCTTTCTGCAGTTTTCCCAGTTCTGCATGGTATTAAGCTGTACGGTGTCGAACATCTGCGTAAGAGCGTTGGACTCGACTGGGTGGTCTTGCAAGGTGTGCTATATATCGCTGGCGCTGGCTTGTATGCTGCAAGAATTCCAGAGAAGTGGGCCCCCGGACGATTCGACATCTGGGGCAGCAGTCATCAGATCTTCCACGTTTTGGTTGTTTTGGCTGCGGCTAGTCATATGGTCGGGCTTGTGAAGGCGTTTGATTACGCGCATAGTCATCGGGCGGCTGTCGACAAGGCCTTGCATTGGACTGGAAGCCCTTGATATAACGATCGCCGTATTGGCTCGCACCACTCTTAGCGACGAGGGGCTGCGCATACCGCCATATCTCGAAAGCGGACAGGAAACGGGAGTTCCAACAGAGTCTGTAACATAGCCCCAGGGCTCATCTGCAGGCGTACCTGCAACTGCAATTTAATTTGACAATGCGCCCTCTCATGGGCAGGAACCAAATGGAAAATTCTACGTGGTTCCTCTGCATACAACTACTTCGAAATATCTTACCCCGCCATGGTCGCGTATGCGCGTATATCGCTGGTGGTGCAGGTCCAAAATTCCTGGTTGGCTGTTGTCCTGCAGCTGCGCATGAGCAATGGTTCACCGGTCGATATGCGCACATGTCACGGATCCGCCAATGTTAAGTATATTTTGTTCTTGTATTTCTTGTTACAGAATCCTATCCCTAACTTCATCCTTTTCTGCAATACTCATCAACATGGCCGAGGTATTCGGCGCCGTCGCAGCAGGTATTGCTGTCAGTAGCACGCTTATTCAACTTGGTTGCGCTGTTAAAGAGAGAATCGAGCGTATCCACAATGCACCGAAGGATATAGAAAAACTCGCGAAGGAGACGATCATTTTTGCAGGTCTCTACAAAAGATTCTTACGTGCCTGTGAGGATGATCACGACACCTATGCCACGAACATCTCGGCAATACGGCTACTGATATCTTGGGCTCGAGAGGCGGCTGGTAGCCTAACTAAAATCTTGCGAAAAGTCGAGGATCTACATCCACAATCTCAGCCTCGTTTCGAGTTTGAAGGCAAGGCCATTGCTCGCCTTGTATGGTATCGTAGTACGGCATCTGTCAAAGCTCTCAGGGCAGCGCTCAGTGTTGTACGGGAAAACATTAACGGATTTAACGGTTTAATGTGTTTGGAAAAGCTCAAAAAGCAATTGGAGATACTGAAGGAAGTCCTGAACAACCCAAAAAAGCGACGTGATTGGGAACGACAATCAGGTAACACGGTAGAACAAAGAATTAGCGAGATTAAAAGAGATATGTACGTATCTGTGCAAGCCTCCGGTGTCTACTTGCTAACCCCGGATAGAGTTGAGTCAAAGGTGGTCTATCAGGAGAACATGAACATGCGAGACGAAGCGCAACGGAATGTCGCCAAATACCAAGGGAAAAGTTCGACCAGTCACTACGTCCCAACATCCGCTGAGCTGAACGAATTTACTGGGGTTCTTAACGACTACGCAAGGGAGGTTCTACCATCGAAACGAAGACGGCATCGGATCCATGGCTCCTCAACGCGATCGTCAACATCCCGGACTGAACCTATCCGTACCCGAGACTCGCGGCAATCTCAGTCTTCTCTCCCCACCAGTAATACACCAGATGGGCCAAGTACTTCGGTGCCTTTTACGTCTTTCTTTACACCGCTGCCGAGTTGGCGCGAGACCAATCCATCAACGCCCACAACTGCACCATCAGCCAAGCATTCCAGCACAAGAGCGATAGAGTACATGAACGACCCTGAAGGCACAATTTTGAGTCCACCAATCGTGAAGATGCATGGCGCAACTGTGTCTTCCAAGAACGAAATACGCTTCGGTCGACATATCGTCAAATTGAGTGCTGAGGATGTCACTGTGAACGGAGAATCGTTGCACATGGACCATTACGAAACGGGCGAGAGTTTCTTCAACACGCTCAAGCAACATCTGAATTTGCTAGACAATCTGGATGAGGCGCTCGTTCAGGGGCTTGAGAATTGGGGTGGTATACCAGGGTGGGTGGTGATGCCTAGTGAGACACCGATGAAAAGAGATGAAAGCGCGATACGGGATGTTTGATCTTGGTTTACATAGCTTCACGCTTTGAGTCACCGGAACTCTGCTCGGTAAGCTTGCGTTAGCTTTTGGGTGGATAATTATCTGATTGTACGGGAGTTAATATGTTTGGTGACCACCTTTATATCGCACCTCTATCAAAGGCATTGATTTCCTGTAGACAGTCTCACAATTCTGAAAGCTTGCTGCTGCTTTGTTGTCCACACGTTTGCTTGCCTCGACTGTGGTCTTGGCTTTCTGAGTTTCGAAGTGGAATCGGCGAACGGGAGTGTCAGCTTTTTGCACAATTTGGACACCTGAGGCTCGTTTTCCGCTTATTTTAGAAGATCCAATAACAATAGAAACCCACAACACTGATCTTCATTAGCTTGTTGCTGGTAGAAACTTCCCCTGTGACGCGGTGCGATTGCGTTGACCTGCTAATACGACAGGTCAGCCTCAAAGATCCAGACAGCGAACCCCTGCATATGTGAGACTTTTAGACACACGTTGACATTGTCGCGATATCTCAGACCGAGCATGCGGTTTCGGTGGAATGAAATCCATGATATTCGAGCGTAAAATCTTGTGTAAAAGATCTGGATACATAAGATCTGATAAGCGGTCAATATCGGGGCAAACTCGACCGAAAAATCCAAGCTCAAGTTCCCGGAACATCCCGGATCATGCATTGGTGAGAAGTCCCTCTCTTTGAGAACCCCGGAACATCATGGTCTTGACAGCTCAAATGGCGCTTTGAAACGACATAAAGGTCCGGAATTTGATGAGAGAGCAAGTAGCTCTTGCTCTGAATCCTTGGATTTCCGGATCTAGCCGCCATTTATCAGATCTCTAGTCCCGGCTACTCCATTTCGGCGACCGCACAAGCGGGAGCTAGTCCGCCGACCCCGGAGTCGGCGTCATCGACATCAGCTTGACGCTCGATAAATAATACGATGATGGCGCCGTTGCGAGACATTGCTGCTCGTCTTTCTCCTTCCATTAGGACTTTCGATATCAGCTAATTGTGCTTGATTCCCGCCACCATGGCGTACAACAAGGACATCACCGATCTGAACTGTCTTAACATCGAAGAACTGCGTGTTTTAGCTGCACAGCGCATGGACAAGCAAACTCGCGATTATTATAACGAAGGCGCGGACTCTGGCAGTACATTGGCGGAGAACATCACCGCATACCAGAAATATCGTATCCGTCCTCGAGTTCTGCGCGACATCTCAGTCATCGATACAACCGTTAATGTCTTCGGGCAGAAGTCCAGCGTTCCCATTGGCGCAGCCAGTACGGCGATGCATTGCCTCGCGCATCCCGATGGCGAGATCGCGACTGCACGCGCGTGCAAGAGACAAGACGTTGTTATGGGCCTGAGCAGTTTCGCAACACAGACACTCGAAGACGTTAAGGATGCAATTGGCGAGACACCAATGGCGTTGCAGCTGTATCTATTTGAAGAGCGTGACCACAGCGTGAAGCTGATAAAGCGCGCCAAAGCAAAGGGCTACAAGGCCGTGCTGCTCACAGTCGACACACCGGTCCTTGGACGCCGGAATCTCGAAATCAGGAATCAATTCACACTGCCAAAACACCTGCGGATTGCGAACTTTGCGAACCGCGATGATGAGAGCTCGGGCGACAGTAACACGAAATCGACGTACAGCGAAACCGGGTATCATGATGGCGAGAAGAGGGTTTTGCCTAAGGGGCCAATTCGGTTCCATACGCATGCTGCGAATCCCACACTGACGTGGGAGAAGGATATTGAATGGTTGAAGGAGCAGTGCCATCCTGAGATGGAAGTCTGGGTCAAGGGCGTTGCAACTGGAGAAGACGCGTTACTAGCTTGCCACCACGGGGTGGACGGAATCGTTGTGTCGAACCATGGAGGACGCCAGCTCAACGGCGCTCTAGCGACTATCGATGCGCTACCGGAGGTTGTGGCTGCCGTGCGGAGTCAAGATAAGAGAATTCCAGTACATGTTGATGGCGGTATCCGACACGGTACCGATGTGTTCAAGGCGCTGGCGCTTGGTGCTGACTTTGTATGGATCGGCAGGCCGATCCTGTGGGGCCTGGCTTACAAGGGCCAGGAAGGCGTTGAGCTTGCGCTGCAATTGATTCGCGATGAGTTTAAGCTGTGTATGGGTCTCGCTGGAGTTACAAAGGTGGAGGACATTGGCCCTGAATATCTGGTGAAGATTGACAAGAGCGGCTTCACATCTCGCCTTTAGCCATGCCTTTGTGGATGTGGAGCTTGTGTATATATACCATCATTTCATTCTCGCAATGATTCAAATTTCCTACGATCGACATCAAACTTCCGCCCTAGTACAAGGTACCTAGCCAGAAGGACTTCCTGGGAGGTCCGAGCACGTTTCCACTGCTCCGACTTCAAAGTCCTGCGCAGAGCATGATCAGTTGAGAAGAAGGATAAGCAAAGATTTTATGACACTCAGGCGACACATTGTGTTTCAAAATTAGGTCGCTACGGTTAAGACGAAGGTGTACTTGAATAGATTTAGACGGTTTTTTACGAACGCAATGCGTTGTAGCGCGAAGACAGCGTGCCGTCGCGACCCAAGTACGAGCTCATTGTTTTTTTTTCCAGGAATTTATCATGGACAGGATGTGAAAGGTACCGGCTCGAATGTGCAGTGTGGGTTCAAGACATCTCGATGATGGAGCGATTGGGTGATGAGGGCCACTCTGAGGTGGGAGTGCTCGAACAGGATGTTGACAGCTTCTGAGATGGACAACTCGGCGGCATCGTGGTAGATGGAGGCTTCCACGATGCGATAACATTCTTCTTGGTAAGTGCAAGTTCGACGTCAATGCGGAGTGACACTGGAGATGCGGACACGCTGAGCGGCTGGATGCTCAAGATTTGTATCTGTATGGCACAGTCAAGACGTCAGTGTCCTATGACATTGCCCGTGTGTTGAGCGGTCAACAGTCACGCAGCAATAGTCTGTCCTCTTGACTAAGAAATTAGATTCTTCCTGATCGGTCAGTCCACAATGACGTGCGCCATGCGTAATAAGCCTCCGTCTGCGTAAGTGTTGTTCACGAACTGAGGTGTTGAACCAATGTATAACTGCAAAGATTCCTCAGCTGCGCACGAAGCCCTTTGGTAGCCCTAATCGCTTTTGAGCATGGGCAAAGAGATAGGACCGCTTTCGGTCTCGTTCTCGGGACAGTCTGAGCTCTGATTGGCGATGCGGTCGGTCGGCTTCTAGAAGGGCGCCAAAGTACCATTCCAGGCATGGTGCCCGTTAGACTGCAGGAGTTAATGCAGGTTGCTGACCACCAAGGATATATTCCATGTGACGGAAACGATCTAGTGCCTTCTAACTCCTCAAGATCTTCGGCGATAGCAATGCGATCTACTCGACGCTTGTACCTCATGGGGGAACTCAGCCTCATTGCGTATCCCTGTGGGAAGGTCTATTACGCCGATCGCTTGCGTGTCATCTCTTTGCATATACCTGCAAAGTCCGTAGCTGAGCTGACAACCATACCGCCCCATCAGTCCTTAACGTGCGACGATGTCAGCAGATAGTACCACATTCGAGGGCTCCGCGGAGCCAATTGAGTTGGGCTGGTCATCGCAGCGGCTTTCATTACGCGATACCAAAGAAGATTGGACAGGCATTACAAATCCTGTCGAAAGACGAAAGTTGCAGAACCGGCTCAATCAGAGAGCAAGGAGTGAGTGCTTGACTAGTCCAGCGCAGGAGCTGATTGAGCTGACAGAAC
>JUDZ01009575.1:0-28545 GCA_000812845.1 Stagonosporopsis tanaceti | reverse complement strand
CACCACCATCCAACAATATGCGGTTCCTGACCTCTATCACCCTCGCGATCTCCGCATCCATTATTGTCACCGCCGCGCCCACTAATGAGGTGACCCTCGACTCCCTCAGCTTTCCGGACAACGAGTTCACCTCCATGCTCTCGACCCGTGATCCCAACACACCCATCGACTGTCCTCGCGCGGACAACAACTGCGGTGTCATAACTCTCAGCAGCGGCGAGTACACTACCTTCGGCCAGGGTACTTGCATGCCGCTCGGCAAGAACGTGCAGTCCATCTACGTCGCCAAGTGCTATTGTTCTATCTGGCAGTAAGTAAAGTCTTGTTCTGAACATGTGTTTGTTGAACATAGCTAACGAAGGGAAGCTCCTGCACCGGCAAGGATGGCGACATCTATGTCGGCGGCATGATGATGTGCGAGAAGCCTAGGACTGCCGATACGTTCGAGAAGACGCCCAAGTACATTTCTTGCGGCGGTATGAACTAGGCACCACGCTACTAGAGCAGTTCTTCTACAGGTTTCCGACTCCGTCGCTAGATGGGGAACAAGTAGATCATTAAGGTCGGACAGCTGGCGTTGGTGTTTATTGCGAATTGGGCAGCTGATACTCGTAATGTTACCCAAGCATTGAGGACGTGGGGTTCTTAAATCCAACTGAAGATTACTCTCTCACGAGCTCGAAGCCTCAGAAATGCACAAGCTAGCGACCATATGAGGAATACCAGCAATTAATTTTTTTACTTTGTTATGCCATAATAATTAGACTATTGTGATCTGATGCTCCCTGTCAGACCAAGGCAAACGAAAAATGAGGGGTCTCAGTCAGTCCAATTTAAGGATGGAGACCCCAGATCTGATACAAATGTCCAGGCAATGGTCACACCATCAAAGCCTGTACGAAATCACCACTGCACCTGAGTTACCACCTGCCCTCGACTGGTCGTCTCAGTCTAGCCTTGCAGACCAACCATCTCCACAGGACTCATCTCCCTTCCCTCCTTCTTCCCCACCCTCTTCAGCGTCTTCGGCCTATCAACAACAGCCACGAATCGCACATCCCCCTCATGCACCCTCGCACAGCGCGGATTCAAACAACTCCCTATCGCGAAGTTTACACACCTCGGACGCTCGCAAGCTGTGCCGCACCCAACGCAGTTCTGACACGGCTCGTTCAGGTCACAGGTCTCGTTCCACCAGTTCTCATGGCAGTGCAGACAGACTGGGAATGCGGGGATGGCTTGTGCGGGCGTGGAGCGGCCCGAGACTACGGAAGCTGGGCGGGCTGGTTTAGTGGTGACGGGGCACTTGCGGGCTGTTGCTGAGTGAGGTGGATAGGCTGGGCTGGACGGGACGCTGTTCATGCCTGGTACGGGAGCGGGAGTCTCGGCTCCGGGGAAGTGGTCGTAGTTCATGGTGAAGAACGGGGTTGGCTCTACGTCATCGAAAGGTGAGGGTTGGCTCATGTCGTTGAACAGTTGAGAGTTGTCAAGTTCGGGCTGCACGCTCGGTTGCGGAGCAGCGCTGTCAGCGTCCTGGTGGCTGCTCGCACTGGCATTTTCTCCGTTCGGCGCGACAAGACCCGAGGGAACCGCGGAGGTACCAGCGGCTTCAGTGGCTTCGTTCGTAATGGGGCTGTCTAGAAATTCTGGGAATTCTGGGTTGTCCAGAAGAGATGGTCCGTTACCGATGTCAGGAAAGTCGCCCCCAAAACTTGGCGTCAGTGAATCCCAATCAGAGATCTGATTGTGTTCGGTCGTCTGGCCTCCATGAAGACCGTCTTTTGGAGTATCAGGAAACAGCTGGAAGTCGCCAACCTCAAACTTCTGAGAAGACTGGTGAGATATGGCAGATTCTCCAACTTGGCCACTCACGTTAAACGACGCTGCTGGGGCTTGAGATGGGCCATTGGGAAGGCTATCAGACATGTCCGTGCTGTAGTTCGATGTCAAGAACGGCATCAGATCTTGTTGTTGCTGAACATTTCCGCCATGCAGATTACCGTATGGGACTTGCTGCTGCTGCTGCTGATTGCCCGACAACTGCATATGTTGCAATCCATTGTTTTGACTAGCCGGTGCGACTGGTGCCATCATAGAAGCAAAACTTTGCTGCTCCGTTGGCGTGGACCCCGGTAAGGATAGCTGCTGAGATCCAGCTTGCAGGCCTGCTTGGCCGAATGTCTGGTGCCCAGCTGCCTGTTGCTGTGGCATGGGGTTAAGTCCGGCAAGGCCATTTACCTGGGCAACTGGCGATTGAGAGTGCATTTGCGCCATATGCTTATTGAAGTAGGGAGCGGCTTCTTGGGGACTAAGATGACGCAAACCCACGTTCGATCGGCCTACGTTCATGTGATGCAGGAATTGTAGGAAACCGGTCTGAGGTTGAGCCTGTCGAATATGCATATTTGACAGCTGTGCTTGTAGTTGAGGCGTGTTGATAGAACTTGCGTACATGGCTGCGATTTTGTTCTGCTCCGGTCGTCTGCTTTGTCGAGTTGGGGTCACGGGTGGCTGTCTTGACAAGCCTGATGTCCTTCGCTCAGGCGTGGCTGCCGGGCCATTCAACGTCGAATCGTGTCGAATCCTCTGCTGCACGGGCATCGACTTCTGAGAAGAGCTGAGCACATCAGTGCGGTTGTTCATTGATCCATCGGTAGCTGCGTACCCATCGGAGCCACGCCTCTTGCGTTTGCCCGGGGTCTCTCTCACTGGTGCTAGACTGCCCTGATTTGGCAGTGAGAAACCAGCGTGAATACCTGCCAACGTTGGCGAGCTCTGCAAACTTTCGCGCTGCACAAGGAAGTGGGCTCTTTGCTTTTTGTGCCACTCCTCTTTATCTTTGGCTTGCTTGAGCTGTGTCCTAAGACCCTCGTTCTCTTTGTTGACGGACTGTAGCTTTTCCTGCATCCGTGACAATTTCGCTCCCGTATTGTGCTCAAATTGCGCCTTCATCTGCTTGTTCATATCGAGAAGGCGCTGTTCATAGAGCTGCTCCACTTCACGCTTCACTTGCGCTTTGTGAGCTTCGACGTTATCCTGATTCGTCTTTTGCGCACTTAGCTCTGCTTGGGCCGTGACTTTCTCTAGAGCAGCTTCTAGTGCGGCATTCTTAGCTTGCAATACCTGCAAAGCTGCCTCACTCCGCCCAGTCTGACTTTGCACCGCTGATTGCGTAAGGTTCTCGATGGTGGCCTTGTAGGTTATGACGAGCGTCGTGGCCCTCATTCTCTCACCTTCTCTTTCCGTACTCTCACGCTTGAACGCTTCTTCGGCACGCTCAGCGCGGCGAGTTGCATGCATCATTTCTGCGTAACGACCGCTCGCTCGTTGCAAGGCTGAGTCTTTGTCCACTTTGAGCACCTCGATGTCACGCTTGAGCGTCGTGATCTCTTCGGCCTGCGACCGGGGGGAAGAGCCTGCTCCATCGTCGGGCGTGGTGATAGTGCCGGACAGCGCCTGGGCGGTGGGAGACCGCATCTTTGATCGATTTATCGTCCAATGAAAGGGCTGTCGGTGTTGATAAGTCGAGGAATGAATGTTTGCGGGTCTCGTGTTGGGTGAGGCTTGGGTTTGCGTGAGAGCAAAAGAATGATTTATACCCAAGGTGAAGGCGAGAACGAATAATATATAGCGAACCACAATTAAAGCTGACAGCCATACTAATTACAGGGGCCACCAGCAAATCAGAAACAGCGACGCAGCAATTTTGAGGCCTCGGATATGCGAACCACGGAAGCAACAAAGCCCTGAACTGGTTCGGAGTTCTTCCACAATGGCAGTCAACCGTGGATGCCTATCTCTCACCTTAGTGCGGTCATGGTCTCTCGATGTCCGAGGGAGGTGCTCCAACAACAAATGGTGTTGATCTGAGCACCAGAGGAGGCCACATCGTGGGCAGTGCAGTCCATGTCGTGAACGCGATCTCAAGTCTTGCGGCGAAACAGAAATAAATACTTCTAAACGAACGAGGCTTAAGTGAGCATCATGGGAGAGACAACCCCATCGTTAGTGAAGCATAGAAACTATCAGATAAAAGAGTTGAAGGAGGATCTGAGCATAGCACCGAAAGTGGTGCCTGGGTCAAGGTCATCAGCTCACTGATAGTGTTCGAAGATCACAGTCTTTGCGAGGAGTTAGGAGTTCTCGGAAAATAGGCGTGCAACGCGAAGCTATTGACGGTCCTGGTCGACCATAATACTATCCACGCCAGTTGCCTGGAATCAAAATCGAAGCTCCGGCAATATCGAGTCAGCTTAGCGTTGTCATGTCCTTCGTTCTATGCGAAGAGTGACTACCGAAGACAAGCCGTGACGCACATCCTCGATATGGAAAGACGCTTGTGCTTGCTCGGAACGAGCACGAGGACGAAATGGAACGATGCCAACCGAAGTAGAATAGCAGCAAAGGAGCGGCACAACTTGTGTTGGAGACCAGACAGCGACATCGGGTGATGCATCGGGATCGAAGCACCCTACACGATGATGAAGTGCGTGCAATATGGCAAGCCTAAACACGCATGAACTAAGAGATGAGTGAGCAAGCCTTGCAAACATAGTTAGCAGCGCCACGTTGACGCCATCCGAAGATGTGCCGTACTGGTCTCCAAGGTTCCCCGCGATTTGACCATCAAGACCTCAACCAGCCCTGTATAGGTATCGCGAACTTCTACGGTCCCACATAGTTGGTAAGCGTCTCAATATGCGCACACCAACCGACGTCACTTCATAGATTCACTTTCGGCTTTTCTACTTTGACGAATGCCAACTGCCGGCGTGACGTCCGGCACGTCCGGGATCTCAGTAAATCAAGCGCCTCCATTACACACCCTAGCATTCTTCTGTCGTCATGTCCCGGTTGTCTATCACGGCCATGTGATAGATTTCGGAGCAAGAACTACCCCATCGGGAAGTGGAGAGCAAGTCAATGTCCGCTACGCGCACTATGATGGCGCCGGATTGTACACAGTGATGAGGCGGGGTAGAAATCTTGAGGCGCATATATAAACCAGTTGCGTTCGCAAAGTCGATCCAACCTTGGAAAGTAAAAGCAGCATCCAATCAACATGCTGCGAACATTGAGTCTGCTGTGCTACGCCGCGACCGCGGCGTCCCAGTTCAATATCAATCATACCCAGTATGGCACGAGTCCTCCAGTATACCCATCACCACAAATAAGCGGCTTGGGAGGCTGGGATGCAGCTCTTGAAAAGGCCCAGGAGTTCCTCGCTCAACTTACAGCAGAAGAAAAGGCACAGATAGTAACCGGTAGGCTGCATTCCCGACCTCACAATATTTACAAGGCTCACCGTCCTAGGAACTACGGGCCCGTGTGTAGGTAACATAGGGCCGATTGAGAGACTCAACTTCACCGGTCTGTGCTTGCAAGATGGACCACTTGCCATACGTCAGGCCATCTATGTTTCTGTGTTCTCTGCAGGGTTGTCAGTTGCGGCATCCTGGGATCGGTCTTTAACCCGCAGACGAGGTGCCTATATGGGTGCTGAGTTCAAGGGCAAGGGTGCTCACGTTGCTCTAGGCCCTGTCACTGGTCCCTTAGGCCGTTCGCCTTTTGGTGGAAGAAATTGGGAAGGCTTCAGTCCTGACTCTTATCTTTCTGGTGTACTTGTTGAAGAGTCTGTTATGGGCATACAAAGCGCTGGTGTCCAGGCTTGCACTAAGCACTACATTGGTATGTGGGATGACACTGTTTAGAAACGGCCTACTCTAATGCACGCAGTAAATGAACAGGAGATCCAGAGAAACCCGTCCACTGTCAATGGCACCACAGTTGAGGCCCTCAGTTCCAATGTAGATGACAAGACCATGCACGAGACTTACCTCTGGCCTTTTGCCAATGCAGTCCGTGCTGGCACAGCTTCGGTCATGTGCTCATATCAGCGTATCAATGGTAGCTACGGTATGTCACTCTAACCAATATGTTTGTATTTACTCACATGTACGCACAGGATGTCAGAACAGCAAGACCCTCAATGGACTGCTGAAAGATGAATTGGGCTTCCAAGGCTACGTAATGAGTGATTGGCTTGCAACTCACTCTGGTGTTGCCTCCATTGAAGCTGGTCTGGACATGAATATGCCTGGTGGTATCAGTTTCCTCGGCTCCGATTCATCCTTTTTTGGCGGCAACGTCACCATGGCTGTCAATAACGGCTCTTTATCAACGGAAAGAGTGGATGATATGGTCCTTAGGATCATGACGCCATACTTTCATCTGAACCAGGACGTTGACTATCCTCCCGTCGACGGATACACACCACGCATCGGCTTTTATGGTTCTGGCCCATATCCATATAACTTCACACTTGGTCCAGTAGTTGATGTTCGTCAGGAGCAGCACACGCAGCTGATCAGGGACCTCGGAGCGGCCGGGACTGTGCTGCTGAAAAACACCAACGGTACCTTACCCTTGGCGACACCAAAGAACATTGGTGTTTTCGGCAACGATGCGGCAGATTTCACAAAAGGCCAATACTCTCTGGTCATCAGTGGCACAAATCTCTTGGACGGCGACTACAACATTGGTACGCTTGCTGTTGGTGGTGGATCTGGCACAGGCCGCTTCCCCTACGTCGTGTCACCTTTAGAAGCGATCAAGGCTCGTGGGAAATCTTATGGGGCTGTCGTGCAATACATCACTGACAACGATGCCATCGTTCAAGGCGGGCTTTCCGCTCTTGCTCCCGCACCGCCAGATGTTTGCCTTGTGTTCTTGAAGTCTTGGGCGAGCGAAGGAGACGACCGTTCAACATTGATTGCGGAGTGGAACTCTACTGCTGTTGTCAACCAGACAAGCGCTGTTTGCAACAACACTGTTGTAGTACTCCACGGTGCGGCGCCAAACACGATGCCTTGGCGCAACAATCCTAATGTCACTGCTATTCTCGTAGCCCACATGCCAGGACAGGAGTCCGGCAATTCAATCGCAGATATCTTATGGGGAGACATCGACCCATCAGGCAGGCTGCCATATACGATAGCCAATGAGGAAACCGACTACGCAAAGAACATTGTCAACAGTACAGAGTTGGCGACCGCTACCGACCCCGACGCCTGGCAAGCAGATTTCGTTGAAGGTAATCTGATAGATTACAAAGAATTCGACGCTCAGAATGCCAGTGTAGCCTTCGAATTTGGGTTTGGGCTGAGCTACACCACATTCAACATCTCTGACCTGCAAGTTCAAGTTAGTGCCAGCAACGTCTCGCGAACGCCCAATGCGGCAGCCCCGATCCAACCTGGCGGCAATGTTGAGTTGTGGGCAACGCTTGCTACTGTGAGGGTGACTGTCACAAACTCGGGGCCTATCTCTGGGGCGGCGGTGGCTCAGATTTATCTGTCATTTCCAGAAGAGGCTGGAGCGCCTGTCCGAAGCCTGCGCGGATTCGAGAAGGTTGCCTTGAGCGCCGGAACATCTGGTACGCTCGACTTTGCACTCACTCGACGCGATTTGAGTTACTGGGATACAAATACGCAGCAATGGACATTGCCAGCTGGCGCCATCGGCGTCCATGCCGGATTCAGTTCGAGAGACCTACCTCAACAGAGCAGTCTGACAGTTTGATGGTGTATTCAACCTCACTGTAAAGTGTAACTACACGGTGGTCGATCTATCTTTCTTGCACTAAGCACGCACTGTTGCTCGCAAATCAAGACACTACGTATATTTAAAAGTCTGTCATTGTTCGTCATCGGTGTTCTGCCTTCGCACGATTCGTTGAACCAGATGCTCTCGTTTCTATCGCCTTCATATAACGGCTTCAGAATTCCGTTGAATCCTACGGACTTACGAATGAGCTCGTGTCTTTGGTTTGTCAGATCTACATGCTCTCCTACCCAATCCTTTGATGCGTGCCACACTGCGGAACCAATGGAGATCCAACTCCAGTAGCCTAAAGTATATAGAGCAGTAAGGACTGCATCTCTGCGCAGACGCATTCAAATGAATCCTATCGTTCCCAAAAATGATTCGCTCAGAAGAAACGGACTTCCTTCGCACAGAGTCAGGTTCGCCGTTATTCAACGACGCTAGCCAGCGGTACGGGACGCCTTACACAGGGCCATGAATCGATATGACCTTTCGTGCTGGGCGCTTGCAAGGTTGTCGCTTCCCCACACCAAAGTACCATCAACTGTATTGAGCCCTTTCGCATATCTCCTCAACACGGTCTCGGGATTTGTGCATGTACGGCGCGATCCGTTTTCGGAACTTTTGTGTACAAGTATAGCCACATTAGGTCTTGTATTCCAACACAGCCACTCCGAGCGTTTCATCCTTGCTATTCCGCACATCGGGCGGCCCACTGTGAACGGCGACCTAATTTAAGATTAACAAGTCAACCTTGCACATCGTCGAGCACCTGCAGCTCAGCTTAAGCTTATCTCTCTTCTTTCCAAGCAATTCTGCGCTCCGTTTTGCAAGACCACAACATCCGTCGCCATGCTGCGCATCCTGCCAACACTGGCAACCATCCTGCTTGCTTGCACGCGCACCGTTTTTGCCGATTTCGACGACTTCTTCTTCGCAAGTAATGCGACAAGATATGTTTGTTCTGGGACTGGTTTCGCGTGCGAACCCCCGATGATATGTGCGCATGAGTCTATCACCGATGTGCATTATTGCTGCATGCCTGGCGCGACGGATGCAGTGTGCTGGAAGGCATCAGCATCCTGTGATGGTGGTGACGATAAGACGCCCTCAGGAAGCCAGCAGTCCTGCTCTAGCGGGAACAATGCGTTTTGCTGCCTAAAGTCTCGGTGAGTATTTGCAGAACGATTCCTGCCTTTCAGAGGCGAAGCAAGTGCATATCTAGCAGTGCTAACGAACGCAGTGAGGAATGCACACAAACCAAAAACCAAATCAACATCTGCTGGTCGACTGTCGATAACCCAGTCGCAAACCTCTCCGACACTAAACTTAACGACACCTTCTCCTCGCTCTCATCGGCCAAGCCCACCGCTTCTTCATTTCCCGTCTCTCTTGCACAACTCCAGGCCTCAGCCACGCCTACAACCTCACTACCCACCTTGTTCTCTGCATCCTCTCTCTCGAGCGCCGAACCAACAGCCTCAGCACCAGCAACGTCCTCAGCACCAGCAACGTCCTCAGCACCAGCGACGTCCTCAGCGACAGACGCATCTTCGACCGCCGGACCAAGCAACGAGAAAGGCATCTCCGGCGGCACAATTGGCGGCATAGTTGGCGGCGTTGTAGGCGGCCTAGCGTTGATAGGCATCGCAGGACTCATCTTCTGGAGGCGCCGCAAAGCCAACTCGAAGGGGGATCACGCTCCCATCGCGTCCGAGACACCATCTGAGCACGAGGATGCCAGGAATCCGTATGAGTTGAATGCATACCAGCAGCAGCACGTAGGGATGGCAGAGGCGCCGGTGCCGACAGAAAAGTATGGTTACAACGCAGCAGCGGGTCCATACAGAGATGTCCCGGAAGTGATGGGGAGTCCCGCGCAGAATGTCTATGAGATGTCAGGCAGCGCGCCGGCGGAGATGGATGGGAGTGCACCTGTGCGGAGGGCGTAAGAGTGGCTGAGTGACTATGCGCTTCTAGAACAATCGAAGAAACACGTTAGCTTCCACACTTGCTTAAGCCTTGGAATTGCCTTGATAAACAGGTGCTGTCGTTTCTAGAATACGCTAGGTGCATAAAAAGCAACAACATAGAGTTCGTGGAACGGTACTCCACAACGGTAACGCCCGCAGCCGAAGTTAGCGCAAAGAAATCATTGCTAGTCCAGAGTGTCTACGCGACAAAGACTGACGGAACGGTGTGAAGTCACGGTTGCTAATCGAGATTAAGGAAGGCTTCTTGGATTGTTTTTCTCATTCAGCCACATTATGATTACGAAACGTTGGGGACGAGATTTTCTCGCATTCCTTGGAGCACTTCCTCACGTCCACATCTGTTCTCATCCCCAAACGCCACAAGCACCTCGCTTGACTACTTTACAACGGAGGAGCGTTGGGGTCCATCATGCACTGGTCAACACGCATCAGCTGCTTGCCAGTCGCCTTGGCGATCTGGATGAACTCGCGCAGGTAGCTGACAGTAGAGGGGTACAAGTAGTGAAGCACAACCAGGTTACCGCCCTTGTTGACGTCACGCTGGAAGGCGGTCTTCTGCTGCTCGGGAGTGTCGGTCTCAGCCCACAACCAGTCCTCGACATCGACGGACCAGTTGGTGATGGTGGGCTTGCGGCCGACAGCCTTAGCAAGACGCGAACGCATGCGCGCACCCTCGGTACCGAACGGAGGACGGAAGTAGGAAGTGTCGATGCCGAACTGGCTCTTCATGACCTTGATGTCCTCCTTGTACTCCCAGTCGATGGAGCCGTAGTCAGGAAGACCCTCCATCTTCGGGTGAGTGTTGGAATGAATCGCAATCTGGTGACCGGCAGCTTGCATCTCCTTGTAGACATTGGTAAGGTTGGTGGTCTCATCGAGAAGGGGCATGCCGACGGTGAAGAAGGTGACCTTGATGTTCTCCTCGCGGATGATCTTGAGGACTTCCTGGGCAAGGTCCGGAACACCATCATCAATCGCAAAAGCGAAGGAGTTGGGACGCTTGCAAGCAAAGACGAGGTCACCAGACTCCTCGTCGTTAGGGACCTTGAAACCAGCTGGAACAGAAGGAACGATCTCCATGACGGTCAGTTTGACTGTCTCAGCACTGTAGAAACCCTTCAGCGCGAAACCGATGGCCTTAGTGAGGTCAATGTTGAAGTGGCTGATGGGAATGTAAATGTGGCCATTGCTAGCATAACGAGAAGCCTCAACGGAGTCCCAGGTGAAGGGGTAGGGTGCAATCTCAGAGTTGCAAGCACTGTTGTGCTGTTGGAAAGCGACAGTGAACTTGGTGGAGCCGGAGTAGGCAATGTGGAGGTAAGAGCCCTTGTACTTGCTGAAATCACTGCAAGAGCCAGAGACCTGAGTGTAGAAAGAGTAGTCAGCATCGGTGGACTGGATGGTAAGGCCGCCGCTGTAGGTGAGCTTCATGCCCTCATCGCCTCCGTGCCAGAAACCGCCAGCGTTGCTGTTAGCGTTGGCGAACTTGTCGATTACGTAGGCAGCAGCAGTGCCACTGGGGGTAGAGACGAAAGAGGTCGGAGTGGAAACAGGCTCGGTGGTGGTGACCTTGTACTCGCCAGTGCTGCCGCAGTAGAAAGCCATTGGGCCGAAGGAAACAGTCTTGGTGAAGGCAGAGAAGAGGATGGTAGTAAGCTTCTCGGTGTTGAGGCCGGAGTACTTGGAGAAGGGGATAGTGTACAACTGCTCCTGACCGTTGAATGTCCAGCCGAGCTCGGTCGTGGTCTGGGTAAAGGCCTGAGCAGCGGTGGGGTCGCAGCTGTTGGAAGAGTCGAGCTCGATAGAGAAAGTGGTTCCAGCAGGGGCCTTGATGCGCAGAGAGATACCAGTGTTGCCCTGGGCCTTAGCATTGTAGCAGCCAAATTGAGAATAAAAGTACGAGCTGGTGTCCTTGGGAACGATCTCGACACGGTTCTTGCCAGGCTTTCCAACAGTGAGAGAGGTCATCGTGCCATCAGAAGACGAAGCCTTGGCGAAGGAGTTGTAAAACATGAAGGTAAGGCGTGACTGCGACGTCCAGTCATCGATCAGGGTAGTAGCGCAAGTTCCAGTGGGAGCAGGGGCGGTCGAGAGAGTAGTGCGGGTGACCGAAGCAGCAGAAGCAGTGCTGGGGCGGACAGTGGAGCTGACAGCGCCAGTGGAGCCGGAACCGCCAGTGGAACCGCCGCAGCCAAGCTGGATGTTGCTCATTTGCCAAGTAGCGGTGGTGGAAGAGAATCCAGACCAGACGAAGCCAGTGATAGCGTTGCCATTGGCACCGGAGAACTGGCTCAGAGGGATAGTGATTGTTTGACTCTGACCGCTCAAACCGTTGAACGAGGTGTAGTAAGAGGTGTACGAAGCGGCCGTGCAAGCCGACTTAGTCTGGATCTCCAAGGTGCCAGATCCCCCCGAGACGCCCTTGATAGTGAACTGAATGGAGTTGTAGTTGTTGCTAGTGGCAGCCTGGCAATCAAAGGTCTCGTAGAAGTATGAACCGGCCTTGGGCTTGAAGGAGAGCACACCGTTGGCGGCGGAGATGGAAGTCATGGAACCATCGTCTACTGTCATCAGTGGATGTTTCCCCAAATTACGATGCCGACTTACCGCTAGTCCACGAGCCCAAGGTGTTGGTGTTGGTAGAGTACTTGGAGAAGTCGTCAATCTTCAGCGCAGAGCTGCAAGCTGCGTACGCTTGGCTAGCAAAGCCGGCCGCAAGGCCAATTAGGAGTGATGAATGCATATTAGACGCAATAGCAGAGCAAGGAGAACGAATGTACGGAAGTCAAAGACCTCCAATGTGAGTGTCGAAACTGTACGAATCGACAATGTTGATCAGGACGATAACTCGTACCGAACGACCAGCGGCGGGTTGCACCGAAGATATATCCGTCGACGATACAGGGGCAGGGTTCATGACACAGGCGAAATTTGTCTAGTTTACTGGGCGTTCAAGCCTTCGCAAGTAACCCTGTAGCTCGGGAAAACATACTTCTATTTAGGGCAGCCTGGGGTCTGGGCAAGCGTCGATCTATCGCTCACATTTACCATGTTAGGTTTAAAGCGTGCTGACAGTTGACGCCAACAGCGGTTAGGGCAGCAAGGCCCCTGAGCGGCATGTTTCGTTTCTGGACGTTTTGTGGAGCAAGCATTCCTCCGGAACCAAATCTGCTGGTATAGGGCTTTCCCAGCACTCCAAGCTTCCGCTCGAAGCGATGGCGCTGTTGGGCCCTCAGCAGCACTTTATGGCCGAAAGGTAGGCCGCACAAAGTCAAACGATCGTTCGCCTGCGCATGAGCCTGATGCACGTAACCGACTAATGCTTCTCGGTTGCGGGCGAACGAGGGACAGCTAACAACAGCTGCTGCAGTGTAATCATACCCAGCTCGTGCGACGAAGTAACACGAGGGCAGGCTTCGCTCTGCTGGGCATGCACTCCGGCGCACTTGGCTCTCACTGCCGAGAAGTTGACGCGAGTGCCGTCAGCACGTTGATGTTTGGGGGTGTATTGACGGGTGCGGAAGCGAACAAGGCGTCCCGCATCGCAGCGAGAGTGGAGGTCACGCAGTCCCTCCAATAACATGGTGCAGACACGAGGCAGTGGCATGGACAGCGCACGACATGTGTTGTGTACAGCTCGGAAGGTGACGATGACAGCATGCGGTGTAGCGAGACAAGGCGTCCACCCAGGGCGTCGCGTGCCAGCAGAGATTTCCAAGAAAGCCAATTCCAACCTTCGCCTCCTCACACATTGCTCACCTCGCGTTCCGCCGCCGCTGCCGTGATCTACCCGTTCACTGCATCATGTGGCTGCACTATCACAGTCCGTTTCGGTGTCGCGTATAGAATTATTATCTACTTTTCCAGCAGCGGTAGTTCGGGACGCCAAGCGTGCCCCTGCCAAGGGCGGAACGAGCTCGTTGTTTCGTTTCAACAGCGGCGACTTGCTACCATTGAGACTAGCTTTAAGGCTGATCAGTCTCGCAAAAAAGTTTCCCGACAAAAGCCACTTGTGTGGAGTCGCACGCCTCGTTGCCACCGAGTCCGATTTTCTGATCGGTGATCCTGCTGTAGCTACCTATATCTTTCTCGTACCGCAAGATGAGCCCTGTACCCACCTCACGCCATGCAATTGCTTGTGACGTACAGTATATTGCAGAAGGCTGCAGCCGTTTATTGACAGCAGAGCTACACTGAACGTCTGCTTGTCGGGTCAGCTCGATGAAGAGATCAGGCTAGTGGGTTGTGCGACCTGAACGCAACAACGCAGGTACCACTCGTCAGCAGAGGCCGACACTTATTCTAAGGTACATACAGTATATCCATGGATGATCATAGTGATCGAGCACGACGATATCGTGGATCTCTTGGTTCTTCCAACGACAACGTCAATCTGTGCAGATCAATCCACTAACACACGGTGCCCAAGAACAGATCAGATACTAGGCACGCTATGTCGCTGAAAATGTGGACTACAATGTTACATAGAAAGCCTCAACAGAGGTCTTTGAGACTGCGCTGTGCAAGGCCCAGAACGTGAACATTCCTCTCGAGAGCTTCGTTGTCTTTCCGAGTCAAAAACACGCCTCTAATGAACGACATTGGTCACTCGCAGTTTTGATTGAATAGGCTTCCAGTCACATGAAGATTAGATACTGAACATCTTAGAAATGTGGATATCTGTTTCGCTCATGGGTTTGTCATAGTTGCGAGGTAGGCAAGAGCAGAGCGCGTGTCGAAGCTTCCCCGCACCCCATCTCCGCTCATCCCGGGGTAAGCACGCATCATCACCGCTCAGTTTAACTGCAGCGCAAACAAAGCACATACGTGCGCTCTTCCTGACATCTCTGCAATGTTTGTCACAAAGTGACTATCGAGAAGCATTAGCAGACATCACACCATGGCCAACAACAACGAGTATGAGAGTCCGTACAGTGAAGTGAATGAATGCTAATTGGCAACTGTAGCCTAGTGAGACTCGCACAGAAGCTCGCCTCAGACGGTCCTGTCAAGATCGAACATACCCCACGCCGAGTACGAGCGTTGTTCAACGGGCAGTACGTCATCGACACACTGCAAGCATGTCACGTGTGGGAGCATCCAAACTTTCCACAGTAAGACAAGAATTAAATCGATGCGCATAAGCATATCTAACACAACCACAGATTCTACGTCCCATCATCAGCACTAGTCAACGCGGCCGACCTCCGCATATCCCACACCGCCATCGAAGGCACCGGCGACCACGCATACTTCGGCACACTAACCGTCTCCAATCTGACCACAAAGCGTGTCCTGGTCTTCAAAAACGCCTTGCAAGACCTGATTAGGTTCGACTTCCACGCTTTGGACCAGTGGTTCGAAGAAGACGTGCCCGTGTACGGCCACCCCAAGGACCCCTACAAGCGCATCGACATCCTGCACTCGACACGCAACATCAAAGTAGGCGTTGACGGTGTGACGCTGGCGGACTCGTCGGCGCCGTTGTTTCTGCTCGAGACGACGCTGCGCACCAGGCATTATTTGCCGCCGACGAGTGTGAGCTGGGAGTATCTCAGGCCGAGTGACACGGTGACGTTGTGTCCGTATAAGGGGAGGGCGGAGTATTATCATGCTGTGGTGAATGGGAAGATTTACAGGGATGTAGTGTGGTATTACAGGTACCCGACCAGCGAGAGTGCGGCGGTTGCAGGGTATATGTGTTTTTACAATGAGAGGGTTGATGTCTGGATTGATGGCAAGAAGGAGCAGTGATTTTGTCGGCGGTAAATGTTGTTTCGACAAGCTATTGACTGGTTTCAAATACTCTACCGGGTATGTGCTAGTCATTCTCGCCCTTGTTCCGTCTAACATTTAGATTTGAACAATGTCACCAGAGCGGCTGCCAACTTGTGCAACATTGACACTGCGGAATAACGGGGATGCAGGCGTCCTTCTTACAATGTTCGCACAATGCCACGGGTGGTTGGTATTATCAGTTTGCACGCTCGGCCTCCTTTCACACGCGCAAAACATTCTTGTCCTATAGTAAATTGAATTTTTGCTACGTTTCCAACGACGGAAACATTGAAATCAGAAAATGCTTCGTTTCATGCAAGCACTCGTTTCAGCACGAGAGGGTGTTGCACGCCTCCTATCCAAGCGCAACACACAACACGCTTCTACACCAGCGAGGTCTCATTTGCGCCTGCCTAATCCTGTCGTCTCAGCATACTCACCCCCATCCCCGCGCAGCGCTGCTGTAGCACTCGCACCAGCTCTCACTCCAAACGAGCTGAACACGACCCATCACAGCGCGCCAATTACACTTACTACCATCCGTAAATCACCCCCAACTTCCGCCACCGTCACCAACGCAGCCCACGTCGGCGCTTTCTCACACGGCTCGGGTCTCCTCGTCTTTATCAACAGCACCCTAATGAGCGCCGCGACTGTATCTCTCGTATCCAACATTGCTTCGCCGGAGGCTATCGAGCAGTTACCTCTGGACGAAATGAGCAGCATTGGGGCCTGTCTCGGTGCTGCTTTTGCGAAGACTAGGAGCACGGTGGAAATCGCGTGGGCAGAGGTGAGTAGTCAGACGGAGCAGGAGTGGCGTGCGGCGGAGCGCGCGTGGGAGGTGTTTTCGGGAGGGCCGTATGAGGCGTACGAGATGGAGGCATATGATGAAGAGGCACTTTTGAGCAGTCGTGTGAGGCATACTTGGCCGTTGAAAATGTGTAGAAGCACTGAGAGGGTGTTTGGAGAGGAGCGAGTAGGGAATGAAGGTCTGTCTGTGGTTGATGAAGTCGAGTTTAACGCTCTGTCGTTTTACTCAGACTCGTGCAGTAGCAGTGGCACGTTGCTTTCGTTTAAGAACCGCGGAGCTGTCGAGCTGGCCTCGATCAAGCAGCCGCAGCCGCTGCATGATGTGTATACATTGCTGAATTTGGACGAGCATGCCCCAGCTCTATGGTCTCCTGGTAAGGGTTATGGGCCAATCATGTCGAGTGCTGAGTTTGAGGCGCTGCCAGAGTGGTCTGACGTGGAAGACGACTCAGACTGGCACGGCGCTGCGTAGATCAGAGCTAAGTGATCTTTCGTGAGTTAGTTATTGCGTTGAAAGGATATTTCTAGTGTGAGAGTGTAGACTTTGGGCAGGACCAAGCATCGAGAGTGAGGTATTTTGTTTGACGAACTTCAAGACCAAACATCCTTCGTGACTGCACATGGAGAGAGATGTTGCTGCGTGCCGTAAATACATCGAGTAGAAGACAGCCTGAGACGTGGTTGATCAGACACATGTCACTCGACGGGAGGCTTGCGCGGAGGAGTGGCTCGAAGCAGCCATCCCTGCAGCTCGGCGGCGCGTCTGCGCGGCAAAGTCCCACTTGGTGGACTGGCTGGTTTGGAACTTTGGACAGCAGCATCACCACTCTGCATCACCACGCACGCCTCATCGCACCCGCCATTAGCCCTCCCCGCATTGTCGACCGGCCGTCCAATGTGCCAGCCGAAGGTCACTCGCCCATAACAGCCTATCCTCTGCGCTCTGCGCCACCCCTCTCGTCGCCGTCCACCGCCCGCAGCGCTCCCAGCGCAACCCCAGCATGGTGACGCTGAACATGCTGGCGAGCCGCCTCGCCCGCCGCCCTGGACGCGTCCTGATCCTCGTAGTCGTCTTCTTCTTCTTTGCGTATACGCTCCGGGGGCGGGCCCCCCACGCGCCGCAGCCTGTCCACAAGGCAAAGACCAAGTCGTTCTTCCCGCCGCTCGAGCAGAAGAGCGCCAACAGCATCGAGCTCGACTATTGCCAGAACTTTCCCGTTGGCCTCCTCAGCGAGGTGCAGGTCGTGCTCAAGGTCGCCGCCGGCGAGTCAGCCGTCAACAAGGCGCACCTCAATACCGTGACCAGCTGCATCACAAACCTCATCATCGTTAGCGAGGCCGAGGAGCGCCTGGGTGACCGACAGGTGGTCGACATCCTGGCTGAGCTGCCCAAGAGCTACGAAGTCAGCAACCTTGACTTCCAGGCCTACATCAACCACAAGAAGGCCCACTCTGAGGGCGAGACCAAGCAGGAGTCGCAGCGCAGTTTCAAGCTGGACCGCTTCAAGTACCTACCCATGGTGGACAAGGCCTACATCACCAGCCCCAAGGCGAAGTGGTACGTCTTCCTCGAGTCCGACGTCTACTTCTTCTGGGACACGCTCTTCCGCCTGCTCAGCCAGCTCGACCCTACTGAGCCACACTATCTGGGCGCGCCACACAAGGGCAGCGAAGGCCGTTGGTTTGCCTACGGCGGTGCGGGCTTCGTCATGTCCAACGGCCTGATGAAGCAGCTGATTCCCGCAAAGACCCCTGGCTCCACCGAGATTCCACGCGAGAACCGCTTGAGCGTTCGCTTCGAGAGCTGGGTCAAGGAGGAGGCACGCGGCGACGCCGTGCTTGCATACGCTATTCAGAACGTCACGGGCCGCCGACTGGAAGCCCTGGACCCCACCTTCACCAGCGACGAGTTGCGAAAGATCACCACCTACCGCGATCGCTGGTGTATACCGCTGCTCTCGCTACATCAGCTGTCGCCCGAACAGATGGAGAAGCTATGGAAATGGGAGCGCACACGCCCTTACAACCTGGTACGATTTCTGAGACTGTTCTTTGTACTTGCATACTAACCATTTCCGCAATAGAAACCCTTCACATACTCATCACTTCTCTCCTACACCCACTCTTTCCTCGCAAACGGGCCCTCCCGCGAGTGGTGGGACAATCTTTCTGAAGCACCTGTGCCCAACGACCGCCCGGCTCACCGCAACGCCGGCATGTGCGGCTCTGAGTGCCATAACGATCCCAACTGTCTACAATGGTCCTTCTCACAGACCGTCTGTCGCCACTCTAACTACATCAGGCTAGGCGACGGAGTTGACAAGGAGAATGGTGGCCAAGGCGAATTCGTCTGCGGCTGGGACACCGAGAAGTTCCGTGACATGGGCTTTGGCGTGTCAAATGAAAGGGGCGAAAGGCAGTTCTATGAAGGCTGCGACGAGGCCACATGGCTTAGCCCACGAATGCTGTAGAAGGGCCGCGTTGTACCGCACACTGTTATACGACTTACGCGTGACGCGCACAAGATTGCGCGCGCTCCTGTTTGAATTAAGTCCGGATGCTGGTTGCGACGGCGTTGTGGTGGATCGATTATGCATGGCGTTCTGGGTACACACCATTGTTGTTGGATATCAGCGAGGATCATGGGAGGCTGTGTTGATAAGATGGGCGAAGCAGCGCAAGTAGGCACTAGCTCGCGTACACACATATTGAGACGCGACCACATCACGTCCACATTTCAAATAAGGCTGAATAACGTATGACCAGTTACTGCGTTCGAGTCTGTGCTGCCGGTCCTGGTCAGCCGTCATTGAGATGACGGCCTGGGAGCTGATTGACGCTTTGGTTGGGCATCGGAAGGTCGCTCCTTCTGCGGCTCCTACTCGGCCGACCCTCCCGTCCTTGGCTACGACTGGACGTTTGACGGTCGTTCTTTGAACAACGCCGAAATGAGAATGACAACACACGAAGCATATCATCGCATTGTCAATTACCAGTGACTGCGCACTGCTCGGATGCTGCGGCGGTCTTCAAACGCAGGATGACACTCAAACCTGACCGAAGGTGCCCCAAATCACAGTGCCTACAAAGCCAAGAAGAGAACACCGTTGATGCGTTCGCTGCAAACGCGGTAATTACTACATGTACCGGAACAACGGTCCGCTTGGCTTCGTTGGATTTACCCCAGATCCATGATCAAAGCACATCTTCGCCTATGTTGCAGATAGATTAGCTCGGCCTTTCACCAACGTGCACCGACATTACTATGGAAGATTCTACAGGCAATACGCTGCGGACCGAACGATCATTTTAGATGAAGGATTATGATCCCCATATTATGGTCTTGGAATCTAAGGTCCACGAACCGGATGCGTGGGCTCGAATGATCAGAGCAGACAGACAGCAATGAGCAAATTCAACAGCCGATGGCCTGCACTAACGATCAAGACAGTATAAAGAATCCCAGACCCTGCGAGAATTGTGCCTTCAAACTACTCTTCTTGTCTCACCACCAGTCACTCATTTACCTTCTGTGAAGATGTACACCACCTCCCTGTTCACCGCGCTGCTAGCAGCCCCCCTGGCCCTGGCGGCTCCCTCCACCTACCCTCACCTCTCCTTGCGTGCAGCAGCATCGGACAATGTCAAATGCCCCCTTGTCCTTGACGGCCGCGTCCCTGCAAACCTTACCAAGACTCCCACTGTCCTCGACACCTCTAACGCCCTCTTCAACCCGGACTTCGTGAAGGGCAACAACCTCACCTGGTCCCAGGTCCTGAAGTTCCCCACCACAGAGCCCAGCCGCTTTGATGGCCCGTCCAACACCGCCGTCGAAGTGACCATCTCTGACGCGTCGATCTTCCAGCAGCAGCTCGGATTCCGCCGCGCGGGCCTGCAGTTCGCAGCTGACTCGCCGCAAGACCCCAGCGACGAGGGAATCAAGACCCTGCACTTCTCTGTTAAGCAGGACCCCGAGCGCCCGCTCAACCTGACCCACGAGTACCTCAACGTGTGGCACGAGGCTGCCGACTACAGCAACAACCAGATCCAGTTCCAGGTCGGCACCATGATCGATGACGCTGCGAGCAAGAAGAACAACTTCAAGATCCTCGATCGCGCGGGCAAGCAGATCTGGACTATCCCTGTCAACAACAAGAAGTGGCAGAACTTTGCTATCAAGCTGGATTACACAAAGAAGTACGTCTCCCCCACTCCCCCTCAGCTTGCTGTGCGCGAGACTTTCGTGGACCGAAGTACTAACAAACGTAGCCAAACTACCGTCTACTACTCCGCTGGCGCATCAAAGCTCGCGCGCGTTGCGGGCCCCACGAGCGTCAACCTTGCTGGTGGCGGTCAGTTCCAGATCGGCGTGCTGAAGAAGCCAACTGGCACCTCTGACGTCGCCAACGCCGGATACCAGTCGCCGAACCTGAACGAGGGCCAGATCTACGGTGGCCTGTTCGTCGAGGACTCTGCCGATGGCTGCGTGTCTCTCTAAATACGTGCTTCTATGAGCATATGACTTCCTGGGTGGGGAGGAGTTGGTGGCATCGTGGCGTGCGTCTATTAGATTTCTACACAGTGCGCGAGTGCTGCCGTTCATGATTATATATTCTCAAAGCATCGAGATGATGCAGATATATATTGCTTAACAGTCTAATCCATTCTATTGACGGCTGTATTTACTCTTGACCGACACTAGGGTATGGGGGCCCGACTGCTCCGTCGGCGTCGGCGCCGCCGTATCTGACCCGGTTGGACTTCGTGCTTCGCTCAATACCGAGATGGAACGTGTTTCCGTCGTCTTCAGAAGACTTGTTGAAGTCTTAGCACTGGGCAGAAGCCCCAGCCGGTCCTTTGACTGCTTCTCTCCCACAATCTCGGTCGAAGCAAGATTAATCCACGTATCGTCTTTATGCCATTTGCGCCTGTACGAGTTTTCGTTTGGTACGGAATCTTTCTGTGTGTGGTGGCTCGAGCCGTGTGTGACGTCTGAAAGCCAGCCTTTCAGCTTTGTTGGTACCAGCCTGACGAAAAGCACGCGGATAGTGGGGAGCGAAACACAGGCAAATGCTGCGGTGATCTCGAGTTCTGTCCAGATGACAATGGCTACGTAATCCCATGTTGGGTCGACGGACAGTTTGAATGTGAGGAGACTACGCAGACGGACGATGGTGGTTATGCATCCGCTAAGAAAGATAAGCACGGTGGTGATGTACTTCGGGATGGAAAACGAAACTTACAAACTTCCAATCATAAACATGATCCCAACGGCGATTTTCCGTGACTTCTTCATCTGCAGTTTTTGTAGGTAACACATCGGTAGCACCATGAGGACGACATCTTGCACGATTGCGGAGATGCTGTTGGCGTAGCCTAGCTTTTGGACGTCCATGCACTACAGTAGCACCATTAGCGCTTTGGCGTAGGAGCAACCGCATGAGATTACTGACCTTGCCTTTGAGATCCCGATTCCAGAACGCAGACACGGGCGCACAGGCGAATATTGTCAACAAGAAAATGATTAGGGTGTTGATGGTGATGTACCAGAAGACGATCCAGCCTGCGATCTTGAAGCTCCGAGTAGGGAAAACGTCAAGATAGAACATGATGAGCGACAGTTTGATCAGGCCGAGGATGGCAACGTAAGTGGACCACGCCACGTAAACTGCGCGCGGATTAGTGATAGATCGCCGCAGGACTTGTTTAAAACTTACAGTATCGCAGAATTGGGAGGAAAGTATCGTCTTCCAGGTTCCAGAGATGCTCACCGAAACCAATCTTTGACACTATAACCACGATGTCAGTTCATGGGCGTTTTCTATGATCCTGCTCAACTCACTGGCAAGCACACATGCAATTGGCACCGCTGCCAGCAGTACAGCCGCTACAATAGGCGCGTCGTTCCAAGCCACACCCGTGGAAACAATCTTGCCAATTACACGTAGGACTACGAGGCTGAGAGCAACAGTGTACACAGCGATGGTGTATGCAACGACACTGCTGCGCTGCGACTCATTTGAGAATGAGCACAGCTCTGCATTGACCCGAGCGGTGCCTGCGTGATGGGTCAGTATTTTGTAGTAATAATGTGTCGCGGTAACGTACCAAGATTGTCGGCCATCGTGCAGTTCGCAAGCATGCATGCACTGATGTGCTGGTTCAGTGCCGCATTGGTGCACACACAAAGGGTATCGGTAAGGCCGCATCCACTTTGGGGAATGTATTCAACCATGCATTTGATCTAATTGTTTCGTCAGATCAATGCTGCCAAGTCTTGTAGGAACCTTGAACTTACTCCACATGCGGGGATATCTGCTATACCCAAGTTCCTGGGTCGACTCGTTGACCTCGCGAACGTGTGAAGGACTGGAAGATCCGCATGACTTGGCTGGAATCCACTTGCAAGCTCATGTGCAGATGGGCGAGCATGACTGAAGGTCAGTGTCACACTGAGCATCAGCCATGCAACGCATGCAACGAACGACAATGGCCTCATCGTATCGAAGAATGATGTACCGCAAAAGAAAACATCGAAAAGTGTCCGAGAGTGGGTATCGACATTGTATAAAAGTGTGCTGATAATTTTGTGGTAACGGCAATGATCTCGAACTCTATAGCATTGAACGTGTTTCCTCAAGTTGACAGTTCCGACGCGGGACAACGAATCACAGGCTGGCGTGGCGCAACTCGTAACAGCTCAGTGGTCGGGTGGCTGTATCCGACGTGGATACTACCAGTGTTTTCTCATCTTGACTCGGCAAAGTTTACAGGCAGCGGAACTCAGCGGAGTCGCTCGCCACGTTTTGTCCTCTTGCGCCATGTTTACCGTGCATGTCAAACAGCGGTGCGATCTACCTCGTACTCGCCAGTGCCCCTGACAGAACCACCCGGTGATCTACCGGACGGGCACAACTCCGTTGGATGTGGACCCTGTGATCGAGAACTCTGGCGTTCGCCGGGAATAATTTCTGGAGTACAAATGTAGTTAGTGACATTGACGGCTGATGTGGTAGTGTGCAATGGTGTGGCGGTTGACCAAAAGCGTCCAGGCTGGGATCATCCGTTTCGAGATACTCACATCACAGCCCTCAGCATCATCGTGAAACTGTTGACTATGGATGTTTGCGAACGTCGCCAACGTTAGTTGCTTTGTGGACCTGACGTGCGAGGCGATAGACAGCTATACCGCGAACGAAGCATTTACGGCCGGATTTAGGTGGGCTGCCATGTGTTGCGGCTTGCGTACAGTACAGTACAGGGGTCGGCCACATCGGCTCGTACACCTCTAGAGTGCCAATAACCTGTAGCAAGTTGGACCTCTTCCTTACGTCGAATGGTTGGATATCATCTCTGGTAGCTGTATAAAGGAACCGGGCTGGATGACCCGACGTGGCCACCCCTTGCAGAAAATCTGCCTGCAGGTCTAGCTTTGTAAATGTGGTCACGTCGGCTTGTACATCCATAGGGTGCCAATATTCTGTAGCAAGTCGAACCTCGTCCTCACACTGAATGATTGGATCTTGTCTCTGGTAGCTGAACAAAGCAACCGGGTTGTACGACCCGACGTGGCCAGAAACTCTAAGATAGTCATGAAAGAAGCTAGCAAACGGACGTTAAAACACGAGTTTGACTTAAATCGCTGCCGTTGTCAAACAGTCGGAGACAGCAAGGCTGCATCGAGCTTCGCGCAAGGCGTGGAACGCCCAAAAGGCTTTAGTGGCCGAAGGCTCCCCTCGTCGTGGTCGAGCTACACTGGTAACATTATAGGAAGATCCACGGATGTGATGAAGAGAAACGTAGTTCGCGGGTACGATGACTGATGACCCAATTGATGATTCGCTGCTTCAAGTATTAACTATGGCGGACTGGTCGTCGCTCTCAAGGTCAACACTAGTCATCGCGAAATGATCAGTAATCGTCTCGTCCCCGGTGTAGTCGGTGCCCGGCGGAAGCAGGTGTCCGAAAGTTCAGTAGTAGGCAAAGTCGAGACTCTTAGCGCCTTCCTCGGAACAGCACGTAGGCAAGAGTCGAGACAGTACCGTGAAATGCTGTGAATTCACTCTCGTGTTGTCGCTCTGCTTTGTTAGACTTTCCGATTTCTGCAGAGACCAAGAATAAGGGCAGTGCTACAAGAAACTGTATGCAGGAAAGTGGAGACATCCATTAGGGTTCAAAGACCTGAGAGAGCCATGATCAAAAGAGCTAACATACCGATGACGCCGTCGCTAAATGTGAAAACGCTTACAAAGATTGAAAACGCGAGTTGGAGAATAATGCCGGGGACAACGTGAAAAGCAAATGCACGTTCTACAAGATGTCAAATTTCTTGATCACCATGAAGAGCAGCATAGCTACAACACCGTAGATACACGTATCGATCCATGCCAATGAACGGTTAGGGCTCTGTTGAACCACTTGCTGTAAAGGAGGCGCCGGCACGGTCCTCGTAGGCCGTGGGGTTGGCGCAACGGTTGACGGTGTTAACACGATTGGTACTGCAGGTACCGATGTAGCAGGTGCCGTGTCTTGCTTCGCTGTGTCGTGCTGCACCTCCGACTCAAGAGCCTTGCCTTTTCCTTTATCCAGCTTCTCAGTTTCGGCGCCTTCCTTCTGGCCCAACTCATCTCGATATGCAAGCCTCAGCTCCTCAGGCACTTCCTCCTCCTTTCTTTTGCCCTCTGTCTCTTCCATCAGCTTTACGATTTCCTCTCGCTCCTTCATAATCTCCGCATTACTCTTCGCACAACCAGCACAAGTCCACTTTCCGCTGTCTCTTGCCATCTTCTCTCTTGCATCCTTGCTGCACTCAATGCCACCAAGCTGCCCCTTTGCGTCCGTATCCATGAAGCTTCTGATCGCCACGAGCGCCGTCCTCACGCCCCAAGCGGGCTGCCATGTCTCCTCATGGTGCCCAGATATGCTCAAACAGATCTCGCGATTTACTTCGAATCGTCCGGTGGGTGTCAGGAACCGGAAGTTTGGCGGACGTAGAGGGTACTGCGGCGGCAGTATTATGCGTCCGTGGTAGATGCCACCGGCGTATGCGGAAGGCGACTCTGGGCCTTTAATAGTGAAGTGCCATTCGAAGATGTTGTCTTCTAGCGGTTCGGCATGGTAGTCTGCGGAGGGAGAAACGGAGAGCTCGGAAGCTTCCTTTACTGCTGTGCATCAGCTTCATGTAAGGGGGATCGGAGTGAATGCCAAGCTTACATATGCGCTTGATGGTAGGATTCTTCGTGTTGAACTGCCCTCGAGTGGACATGGCCGCGATTGTACTTTGAAGCAGGCCACAGGTGTCTTAGAACGGGACACAAGCTAGAATAGCAGTCGGTGGTTTGTTGTCGCGAGCGCACCGAAACGTTGACGTTGACGTGGACTCTGCGACTGCGCTCGTGGGCTGAAGGGCCACCTGTAGCGTGTCCTTATCGCACCAATAGCTTTATCGCCAGCCCCACATCATGTCGTTAGCATTCACCACCCTGTGGTTTGCAACTAGCAACTGCAAAAGTGAATTGTTCGAATGCTCCAGCGCAGCGAGCAGATCATGGCACCTGGCTCACTCTAGTCAACCTGTCCTGTCAAGGCTGTTCTGTGCGCTCGCAGACGGCTGCGTTCAAGACGCTTTCAGAAATGCAATAGCCATGACTGCGCACGTCAAAGCTCTGTTGTTAATCACATCCCATCAGTAGAGGTGCATCTGCACTTTGGCATTTCATTCAGACCCGCCTGCCGCAGTACCAATCCAGCAGTTGTCGTTCACCCTCCCGCATCACATTGTCGGCACGAAACTGCTTCTTGCTGCTGGTGCATACTTGAAGCCTTGCACGACTGATGCCACCAGACCGCAACAGCTCATCGTTTCTTCTGACCAAGATTTGTGCAATTAATTGCCTTCGAGGCTACCGCAGAGCCGACCCTACATCGAAGATGTGATTTAGGAGATGACTATAGGCTATTCTAAGGTATCCATGAAGGTGATTTCAACTGACACTGGGATTACAGGATATTGTTGACGGCTATTTAGATACTCCCAAGTGCGCATCTAGGAGCACATCTAGCAGACCACATATTAGAACTGTGCACCTTACAGGGCTGTATCAGGATAGTGCAATTCTCTACAGCGTTGCTAATATAAAGGCTGAACCATGTATGCTCTATATGCCATATGCCAGACATGATTTACCTTCCCTACTACTCCTGTATGAACACTTTGGTTTCTATGCTGGCTTGACAAGTTTCCTGTTCTTGAATGTGACGTTTAATTCTACTGGCCTGACAAACCAGCCGTTGCGAAAGCGAGGTTCACGCGAATCCTCATCTAATTCGATCTATTAGGGTTGTCAGTTATCGTTTCAATCATGTAGGGGAAAACGCTTCTCACCTCGAATCTTCGAAGAACTGCTGGGATAAGCTTGTAGACCTCCATCATACCAATGTGTTTACCGAGACAGACTCGCGGTCCCTTGCCAAAGCTCATGATGCAGTAGTCCATCTCTTTGATTCTGGCAATCTCTGACTCCTTGTTTCGAGAAGGGTCTACCAGCCAACGCTCTGGTACATAATCTTCGAGATCGTCACCAAAAACTTCTGGCCGACGATGGATGACCCACGCATTGCATCCTACAATTGTGCCACCTCCGATGAATTCACCATTGATTCCAACTCCTTCTGGCGGCACAACCCTTTCGAATGGCAGTCCTGGAGCAGGGTGGAGACGGAATGCCTCTTTGATGCAGGCGTCAAGGTACGGAAGACCTTGGCTTTCCGCCCATGTGATTGCGCCTGTATCATTGTCCTTGAAATGACCATCTAATGCTTTTTGATCAAGTTCTTCATAAACCTTGTTCAAGCATCTGGGATGTCTCAGAAGTGAAGCGAAGACTCCACTCATGGATACAGCTGCCGGTTCGGAACCCGCAAACGCCATAGAGACGCACATAGTAACCACAAGCTGATCATTGAAGAATTCCGGTCTGTCGTGTTTTGCTTGAATGAATTTGGAAAGGAAGTCCTGTGGCATGCCTGACTTTTCCCGCTGCCAAGCAAGGTTTTCTTTAGAGAAGACCTCCCCGGATGGATGTCGTTCGGCAAGACGGGCTTTTGCAAAACGTGAGACGGGATAAGAGGAGTCTATGAGCCCGTACTTAGAGGCTAGGAGTTTAAGTGGGTTTTTCTTCCAGAACTTGTCCAGGAATGGAACTTGACCGACCTTTGTCGAGCATTAGTAATTGAATCGAATGACACATGTTTTACATACCACTGCTGCGTAGTCAAAGAGTGCAGAGTTCCCCGCAACAATTCCTTAAATGTCGTGATTACTCTCCAAAAAGCCGTGTCGTCGGGAGTAGACGAGATCTCCAATGACATCGAAAGTATAGAATTGGAGCCATTGGTAGAAATTGCAATGACTTCCAGTGTCTGCAAAGCGCTTTTGTGTCTGCTGGAGGAATATCTGATTGACAGAGTCGAAAACAGGCTCATATTGCATTTGAGCGGACATGGTAAAAGCGCTGTTTACGCTACGCTTTAGTTGCGAGTGATATTCCTCTGATTGAGTGCTGAACAATGTCGGCAGCCTCTTCCCCTCTTTTGAAGTAGCCATTTGTACAGGGTAGAAGTCCGACTAACAAGTGTGAGCATTTCGAACCACTGATCTAGAGTAGTGGGTACGAATACCTTTGTAAAGCCTTTACCCAAGGCATATATAACCTTGATCGATTTCGGGTTGCTGAAGGAGAGACAGTTCGGCCCCAGACGTACAATGTCTCCATGTTTGTCATGCAAGTCAATATGCCACCTTTCCGGCGATCTTTGCCAGGCCTTGAAAAACCTGTACCAGTCGGTAAGGGCGCAGAAGATCGGTCCTGGATATCTGTTCAATCCTCTATTGAAGTAGTTGTGGGCTAGATAAGAAGCTATCGCAAAGACAAATGCTAAAGGCCAGTATTGGCGAAGCACAAGGGTCAAGGTGTTTGCGATCATAGTGAAAGATGGTGACTGCTGGAATATCACCCCAGGAACGCTTTTGTATTGAACCATCTGATTCCATTCCGAGGATATATATCCAGTCACCAATGTAACTTGAAGTCAAGTCTGTAGCTAGACATGAACTGCCGTGCTTGGTCAAGGCATTGCCAAGTGTCGCCGAGAAGGAGTCTCCCCAACAAGTATGGGTCTGAAGCATGATCAGAAGGCATGAGAAGGACCGATACTATCGTTACAGCCACGTTCGTGACCTGAACAGCTTTAAGACGAAAGATACTGGTTGATCAGGCCACAGATGTGTCGATTTGCGTAACACTCTTGCCCAACCCCTCGCTGTACACAAGTTCAATTCACACAGTTTTAATCTTCC
>JUDZ01009574.1:0-28471 GCA_000812845.1 Stagonosporopsis tanaceti | reverse complement strand
AACCGATTGGAGGATGAGAAGAACCGATTGGAGGAGAAGAACAAGCGATTGGAGGGGAAGAACAAGCGATTGGAAGAGGAGAAAAAACGATTGGAAGAGGGAGAAACACGACTTTAAACGCTCCAGACCGACCTTGCACAAGCCAAAAAGAATCTAGAGACTGCAGAGTCCAACAAGATCACAATTGAAGAAGCATTGGTCGAAACCTTGGAACAATTGAACAATGCGAACTTCGATATTCTCACGCTCCGTAACAATACTCAACTGTACTGCAAGGTTCGACCACCGGACGCTGACAAGGAGCCAAACGCGCACAATGAACAGTTAGCGCCTTCGACGTACGGGCCGTACGATGTAAATACTGAGGGAGAAAAATACAGCTTCCACCGCGTATTTGGCCCTGAAAGCTCCAGCAAAGACCTGCACGATCGTCTTCGCTATTTGATGCAAAGTGCCCAGCTCACCGACAAACATGTTCTCCTGGTTGGCTTTGGCGAGAGTTCATCCGGCAAATCGACAACGCTGTACAAGGGGATGAGGAAGCAAAGACCCATCACCGAGCAGCTTGCAATCGATTTGTGGGGCAACGGACCTGCCGACGATCCGGCGTGGTCAGCTGGTCTGATGTTCTTGGAAGTACGGGACAGCGGCATCTACAGCCTGCTCGACGGTGGCAAAAATTCCAAGGGCAAAAGGGTGGCCCTAGTGCCATGCACCAACGCAGCACAATGGAAAATGGTTCCTGAACATGCGCGCTACACAGACACGAGTTACATACGATATGTTGACGGCATTGCTGGAACGCATTATTGCGAGCGTTGGTGGGTCACGGAGAAAAAGAAATTCAACGAAATACTGAAGGCAGCCTTGGCCTGGCGTGAAAACGAAAAGACCAAAAAAAACAATGTTTCGTCCCGTGGGTGCGCTCTGTTACAGATACGCCTGAAGAAAAATGACCAACCAAAGGGCGCCATCAGCATTGTGGACCTGATGGGACGTGAAGATTTCACAGACATCGAGGGTCATAAGAGCAGTTATAAGGTAGGAGCAGAGAACGTGAACCAGGTTTTCGAACTGCTCAAGAACGCCTCCCACCTCGAGAACCGCGCTGCCAAGATCATAGTCAAAGACAGCGAGCCTGCCACAAAACAGAAGAAGCTCGATGCAGTTGGATTGTACGACCTGATCATTCCAATTGTACGTGGGGAGGCTTGCGGTAAAGACTATCCACACATCGCCGTGATTGCACACATCTTTGATAGCAAAAAACATCTCAAAAGCAACCTGAAGACTTTGAAAGCCGCGAAAGAGCTCGAGGGTAGCATCGAAATACAGCCAACCCTCAGGTGTGCCAATTGTGCAGCTATGGAGATGCAGCTCGTCACACTCAAAAAGGATGTTGACCACCAGTCCAGGGGTTTGAGCGCCTCCGATGATGTGAGTGGTGAAGAAGAGGATTCGTTGGATGGCATGACGAATGGAATCGAGGGTATGCACGTTAGTTAGGATGTGAGTAGCGCGACCAGGTTTCGATAGAAACCGAGGAGATGGCTGACGTCTCCGTTATGCTGGGGGACGCGGCAGGGTGATTCTCTCGGAAAGAACAGGTGTTGGCTTCTCTGTTATGATCGATAGATGGCACTCAGTCATAAAGCAAACAATTTCCTTTGATCATCTGGTGCTTTACGTGTACATGGAGTACCTGTCCTCAGAGTTCAGTAGTCACAATATGAACTCGCCTTTCGTACTGATCTTGGTCTTCATTGATTGCAGAACTTGTTCAGAACTCGCACTTGATTTGCATAGATGTTGAAACATAAGGTCAATCGTCATCTTCTAGATCGTATGTAACGACGGCGTAATGGTCACTATCTGACTCATCACACGCATGAAAAAGCGATTAAGTCTTGATGGAAGCGATTGTTCAGAAAGTGTGCTAAAACTTTGACCAGGCCCAACCTCTCGCACCAAGAGTTTTCAGTATTGTCCATCATTGCCAAGTCGCTCTTCTCGAGGAGCAGATGAACAATTGTCCGTTAACAGCAGTACCCAGCCTCTATCTACCCCTCTTCGCATGCTTCGGCGTCGGGTCAAACTTGGACAGCATGTCAACTTGCAACTCCTTCAACACCTTGGCTCGCTTGCGCGAGGGCTCGCGGGACAAGCTACCGTCCTCGGCGGACAAGTTAGGAGCCGAAGACGATGATTGTGATGAAATCCCGGGCGTGATACTGCTCGCTCTCAAGAGGCATGGCTCGGTGGTGCTCGATGAAGTGCCTGGTGCTGGGATTGAGGGGTCACATGATGGTATGTTGCACTCGGTCGGCATCAAGGCGGTGGAGTTGCTCGTTGTCCTGCCCGACGCGGAATGCTGAGGTATTCCGCTACCTGTTTTAGCAGTCACAGGGCTGGCCGACGCAGGTGTACAGACAGAAATCGTCAAGGACTCTGCTACTTCTGATCCGACATCTGCGTCGGCACTTGTCGGGCTTGTTCTCCTCCACTCTTCTCTAGCTGCTTCCTGAGCTCTCGCGCATGGCCTGTCTCCGCAGCTGTCATGATCGTACAGAGGGTCATCGTGACCGAGGCCGATGTTGAAGTCCACAAGAGCACAGACTGCAAAGTCGACGACGTAGCCTGAGTTCCAGATCTGATGGACCCGTGCCGCTGCTGGAGAACTGAGCGGGTAGCGGTATCGGCGCCGGTTCAAGCGATCTTCGAAAAGTGTGTTGGATGATTCTGTACTGGCGATCATACCCATGATCCGCCTGTGCGTCGTGGTGCTCAACCCACCTAGTTTCCGGACTACGGAGCATACGACAACGTCCACTTCATGTCCCATCTGCCATAGCTGGTGCACGAGAGCCTTGTCTACGGAACTCAGCGGGTATCGGTACATATTGATGTACGAGCGTGAGGCCGACATGTGGAGGCTGTCAGGTCGCACGTGCGGGAAACGTGTAGGCAGTCGGAGGAGGGCTTTGTGATCGAAGACGAGGCGGACAAGGCGACGAAGCCAAAGGTGGAGCGGCTAGCGTGGTCAGCTTATTGCGCGTTTGTGGAGAAGTCCTCATACCAGTCGTTCGAGCGGTGCTCCGGATGTTGGTGATGTACTCGGGATGGTCCTGCGCAGTGTTGCGATGATTCTCGGTGTGCACAATGCCGCGAATCAGGCGTCTTCAATGCTTTATATGCTGACTTTGCGGTGGAGCGCACCCTATGCATAGCCTATGGAGGAGTACAGAGTCGATTGTGGCTCAGTATACAACCCGAAATGCTGCAATGTGAAAGGCAATGTGGCTACGGCAGCGCGACAAGAAGCTGCGGCCCTGGAGGCGCTCCGGCAGAACAGTGTCGCGAAGAGATGCGCAGTCATCTCCTTGTCTCTGCTGCAGCTCTATCCCTGTTATCGTTGGTACTACATACAGAAGCTGCTATTGGCTGCTGCCTGTGCGACACAGCAGTGCCATGGCAACGCCGCTCCGTCGCATCGAGGAATAGCAACAGTCGATCAGAATAGGCAGTGGACATCATGCAGTCAATATAATATGCCGTGCGGAGCTCAATGCTGAAGCCTGCGTCGTGGCGTTTTGGGATAAGGCGCGTAGCGTGCTGTCGCGTCGCTGTGTCGCATCGACCACCAAAGTGCTGTATTCGAGAATTGCACAGTCTCGTTGTTGGGAAGCAGCGGGCGACCGGCATCGTAGACTTGTAGCAGCATTGTCCGTTATAGCTGCTTACCTGGTCAAGTCAGCACGATACGCGTTTGAGGTATTGATGCCACCGACCCAAGGGACGTATGTAGACTGCGGTGGGCGTATGACTGATCAAATGTGCTTGTGGAGCTAACAGCTACTGCGCAGCAGCATCCACTGGACATATTCGGGCTTTAGGGATGTGAATGCCATGTTTCATTAACCCATCATGCCATGTTCAATTGACCCATCGTGCCATGCAAGTTGCGTCGGCGGAAGATGCAGTTCTGTGGTTGACGCCCTACCCCGCAGCCGGGGCCGACAGCCGACCTGTTCCCGCACACTAGACACCACCTCCAACTTCGACAACACTACAACTCCAACGAGTACCTGGTTACTAAGACTCATCGCCGCTACGACGTCATGTGAAGCTGGTGCTCCATTTCGAAAGGTCCTAGGCACACACATCCTTCTCGATGCAAGTCACTGACTGCTTCAACAGCACACCAGCAAGCTATCAAACTCACTGCAGAGCTTGATACTTGCTCTTCAGCTACCTCCGGGCCTCCCAGTAGCCTTTCGATCGGGCGACCGACGCACATTGGAAGCGGCCCTTTCAAGATAGACACTACGCCAGCAAACCATGACCGAGAGGTGCTCCGACTCGGCACGACAGCTTATAGCACCTCACCCCTGTATTGAGCATCTTTAGAGTATGCTCCAGGGTATAGTGGAGCAATACTCTTGCCAGCAGAATCGTTGCGATGAACAGGTCAAGCATCTCGACCACCGGATCTGATTGACACAACAAACAGAGTTGAAAAATGATCTCAGTATCCATCCAGCATCGCGAAACAGCAGGTGAAATGTGCGCTACTACGCCATCGCCGCATGATAGGACAGAATCGCACGCCTGCCACCCTTCACTTAGTTCATGCCTGCGCTCGCTTAGCTATAAAAGCACCATCGCCAGCACCGCTCGAACTCAACGCCTCCTCAAAAACTCCACCGCGACTTCTCAACTTTCATCGCCTATCGCCGTCTTGCAGTCAGAATCTCATCACACTCCATACGCCATGCTTGTGTGGATTCTTCCGTGGTTCCTTTTTGCTATCTGCTTGGCAGCGCTTTGCTGTCAATTCGCCCTCTCGTACGACTACGAGTACAGTGGCAACGTCAACACCGGCGACTACAAGTTTGCGGCCACGAGGCCTGTGATCAACGTCTACGACCACTCGCATCATAATGTGAGCAATGTCCACAACAACAATCAAATGTGGCGAATGGGCCTCTACATCAGCGAGAGCCTGCCCGATCGAGACCAGACCTTTCAAGCGGTGACGGGCTGGTTGAACGGCATCGTTGGCTCACTCACAGACCACAAGGCGCTGGATGAGAGCCGCAAGGAGAAGCCTCTTGAGATCAGCGCCAGCAAAGTCAAGACTGGTGAAGCGTCTCTGCAAGACAAGGGCAAGGATGGCGGCGCACCAGGCCACGGTGTCTAGGTTGGCTACGGCAGACATGTGGTTCGTTCTCCTGAAGTGAAGGATGAGGGAGGGGCAGTTGGGGATCCTTTGTTTTGAAACGCAAGCATGTAACATGTACGGTCTTCTTGTACTGGTCTCTAATGGCATACTGCGTTCATGCTCAAAGTGCAATCTTCTTCGTGACCCAATGCTAAAGAGCAATGCTGTGTCCAAATGGTATGATGTGCTCTTCCCTGTTCACTAGATCAAGACGACGGGTGTACCAAGTCCCCCTTTGTCATCATGTGCTGCCGCTTGAAGTCACTGCCGATTACGCAGCTCAGGCATGGAGCAATGCAGCAGGCACTCGACACGACATGCTTGTCGGAATGGCGCGAGGTCCAGCTGACGGATGGGATCAATGATGTCACACCGCCGACGATATCGCAAAATGCAGGCAGACGCAGGGTCAAACTCCTAGGCAAGCGTGTTCGGAGTGCTGCAAAGGCGAAGCCAAGGAGTCATGGCAGAGCACTCGGAGGGTCTGAGCTGAGTCGTTTTTCGTGAACGTGTGTTGCTTGCTTCCTTTGTGCTAGCATTCCAATGACAGCTGTGCCCAAGTCGCGCGGCAAAGCATCTCTGTTGGGCATAGGTCTGGTCGGTCACGCTGGAGGATGCTGATGGAGTCGGTCTCGCAAGCATACGTACATTAAATCCAGAATCAGTCTCTCTGCTTCTATTTGTCAAGCTATGCTCCAAACGCGATACCCGACGTCCTCCCAAGTGCCAATTATCTATGCATCTGCGCTTTTACTCTCGCGCTCGGTCTTACGCGCCAGTTTCGCCTGCTTGATCTTGTGCTGGAACCGCTTCAGCATGCCCTTCCTACGCGCCTCTCCCTGCAGCAGTTTCGCGAATGCCTCAACGAAGTCTGTTGGGTCGTGAGCTCGAAGGCTTGGAACAAAATCTTTCATCTTCTGAATCCCAGATAGCTGCTTTCCTTGGGTTGCCTGGATCGTGGAGAGCTATAGGGCGCAAGAGGCATCGCGCGGTTTCCAACTCGCTAGGTGTACTCACTATCTGCCTAGCGAGTTAGAAACCGCTCGATGCCTCTTGCGCCCTACAACACGGCCTGGAGCTTTGACGAGACTAATTCTGCTGAAGCGTCTGGCAGCACGAGAGCATCATGTTTACTCCCCCATCTGTCCTGCAACGCAGTGTCCCCTACAGCGGTGTCGTTTCATCGCTACACAGACTAGGACTGCAGAGCATCGAGCTCACGCCGCGCGGGCGGCCATTTGTTGGACCACCGGAGAACGCAGAACCGACCAACTCTGCCGTTCCATTCCTCAGACGTAACGCAAGACATCGACCGTATGTAGCCCGGGTTTGAGTTATGAGGCGACTAGAGGGCATCTTTGGCAAGTCGTGCAATAAGAGTGGGAAGGATGGATGGTAGCTCGGCCTTTGCATCGGGGACTGCGATGAAGCTGCTGTGGTTAGTCAAGACGCGTATAGACAAAGAAGGCTGAGTGAGGGGTGGACATACGGACTTGGGCCGGTACGAGGGGAACATGAGGGCACCGGCGTGCACTCAGTCTGCAGCTCGACTACTCAACGTGCGGCGAAAAAAAGCCTGCACAGAGGCTGACAACGCCTGTTTGGCTGGAAAGAAGCTGATCGTTCTGCTCGTGATGGCGAGCGCATCGGTGAGGTACGAGCAGCGTCCGCAGGTCGGGCGATGTCAAATGGCTCCAAATAGCGTTCTTCGCGGTGAACTCTTCGCGGTGCAAGGTGTGTATCTTGGGGAGAGCATATATCTCTTATGGCTGCGAAGCTGTGCCCGACCATGGAGACAAGTCGATCGATAGTTACAAGTACACGAAAACTCAATCACAGACAAAGCCAACAGTCTGCCCATGATCTATCCTATTTGAGATCAGAGAGCGTCCCTAGCTGTTGCGAATTGTTCGAAGACGGGCGCTTGGCACCAGACGTGGAGAAAGAAGGAACCAGCCCTCACGAACGACGCCCTGGGCAATGGCAAGCTTTATCGACCGTGCAGCACCACAGGCAGCGCATTGCGACGACCAGCCTCGGCGCATTGGTTCGCGGGAAATCACTCGTTGGGGCGAGTTTTGCTCCCCAGCCTCGATTGCGTTTCGACCGCGGGGTCATGGCAGACGGTCCGGCAGGCGCTACTACAGCATCAACGTCGTCGTCGAGAAGGCCCGTTTGGCTGACCTAGATCCAGATCGCCCGACCGGAAGTGTGGGGACGCGCATGGAGTGAAGCCCCACGGCGCATCGTAGGGTGAGGCTCATCGAGGCTCACCGAGGCCAGAAGTGCCAAGACATTTCACTTGTTGCTGTCGCCTCGCCCTTCACTCGCATCGACGCACCGTCCTTGTGCCGTCCTTGTACCGTCCTTTCACCGTCCTTTTACCGTCCCATGTCAGTCGCCATCGGCGATTCTTACGCGCGCAGCAAATCTGCCTCCACAGCGATCGACGCGTACACCTCGTCCTGCGAGCGCGCGACAAGCCCACGGAGCGGCTCCCCTCGATTCGCACCGTACCACGTCCTCGAAACGCAGACCCCGAACGCCTTTGCAACGAGCATGGCGCGCGCTTTCCCGCCGAGGGGACTACACATAATGTCGCGGGAAGGATGGGGCAGGCTTCACATGCGCTGAGTCGTGCTGGACTTTGCGATGCCGTTGGGCTAGGAAATGACTCTGCTCTGACGCTGGAGCAATGGAGCAAACATACAAAGATGCAAGTCTCCGGGGCCCTTGCTGGCAGCATTGCCGACTAGGCTTCTGGGAGGAGATGAAGCTGGCGGCCAGAGCAGATCGGGCCTGCGACTGTGCTGGTTCCTCAGGCGGCGCTGCGAGGCACTTGCTGGAGGGCTGGGCGATCACCGTGGACCCTGTCGACGTGCGACCTGTGTACTCGATGGCCAGACGTCTTTCGATCACGCTTCGCTGCCGCCGCCGTCGCCCTCTACAATCGGTTCGCGAGCTCGATTAGGACAAGGTGGACAGCTCGACTGGAGAGCTCCGTCGCAGCCACCAGCCTAGAGCTCCATGATCTTCGATCCCTTCGTAATGGTCCGAAGGCCGTGGTGGCTTGTCATCTCGACTAGATGCGGCGACTCGGTCTGGTGGTGGCATTAGAGCTCCACGAGCTGATGTAGGGAGGGATACTCAAATATCAGAATCCCAAGCAGGCACCATCGCCAACCTATGACACATGGGCAAGGAAGCACTTGGTGCTCTACGACTTGCAGCCGTTCTGCTTGCCATCTGGATAGAGACCTCAACTACGATCTCAAGCTCTCTCATCCCGAGAGTAGAGCTGTTTGCGCGGTTCGAGGGTTCATCTGTCACATTACTCATCATTCACGACAGAGAATGCGCACAAGACCGGACATGCAGCATCTCTTTGCCCACGATGCTCACCAGCCTCGTGACGATCATTCGACGAGGAGAGCCTATGCCCAGCGGCGGATGGCCCTGCCGTCTGCCTGAGCTTGCCGCAAACAGTTCACGCTCTGCCGTCGACATTGACCACTCTATCAGCGACATCAAGATGCAGCTTCCCAAGCACAGCGAGGCTCAGTCTGAAGCCAGTGCAGCGCGCCCGATCTTCAGCTGGCCCTTGGCGATACCACCGGCCTCAGTATCTCGTCAACACCCACCGCACGTTCCCAACGTCGCCATCAAGACCAGCACCACGATGTTCCCATTCTCATCATCGACTCGAGCACGGACGGTCCCCCACACCATGATGTGGTCCCTTGCATCGACGGCCTCCAATATGAGGCTGAGCAGAACTCAGATGCGAACAAACTTGGCTCTTGGGAAGCGCGGCGCGACGCCTGGGCGGCTTCACAACACCTGGTGCACGGCAGACCACAACGACGGACGCAATCTACTCCACAAGCGTGGTCTTGGCTCCCAAAGGCACACGCGCTGGAGAAATACATGGAGAGAGACGTATCTGGTCTCGGGCTCGGAACCACGCTTGTGGCATTGCACTCCGCATCTTGTCCAGACTGGGCCGAATCTACACGGGTTCATCTTCTCCTTCAGGGCGAAGACGATTGTATAACAACAGGGTACTGTCTCTGCCCTCCCATGCCCCGGCCTCGGTCGTAGCCACCACTCTATGTGGACGACACAACAAATAACAGCACACTGTGCGTCATCCGCGACGCCGATACAACAACCACTGCGAGACGTATGTATGCGAGACTCGATCCCGCATAGAGCTGATGCAGCACCCCCATGCGCAATCATGGAAGCGTGGCCACGACCCTCACCCTATCGCCCCTGGACCCAGCTACGAAGGTGCGCCAAGACAGTCCCAGTGGTATCGACAGCGTCTACCTGCTTGGCTACATCTTTAGTAGGGCAATGGGTGCGAGCGCCGTTAGGAAACAGAAGATCTGACATACCCTATTGCATACCCACAACACATCAAGCCACAAGCGGAGAAACGAAGAAGGGACTGAATCGATGCCTAGACCTGCAACGCACAACGGCCCGCGCACGAGCCACATATTGCTTCAGAGAGCCGCATGGTGGACCTGCGAAGGGCCCTTCAACCACTGTAGCTTCGAGTCATCTTTCCCGCGCACAGGTTGCGAGCTCGCGAAACGCGGTGGACCATCGACACCGCGCATATACCATCGTGCGTCCGCAGTGTCCACATACCACCATCTCGTTGCACGCCTTGCATCTGAACCTCGGTTCCTCTCCCGCGAAATTATACAACTGAAGCTCCCGCCGACTATTATTCATAGCCCTCACTGGTACACACACATATTCACACGCCATCGATCCAGTTTGTTAGCTCCGACCCACTGCGTTCAGATCTTGAGCCAGGCCACATTCTTACGGTAATGGTGAAGCGCAGCGAGCGTGGAGGTCATACTGACTCGTTGACAGTTCGATCCCCGAGCATCCATATCGATTTTACCATTCGGGCCTACCTACCGTGCATACCTGTCGCTCGCAGACATGGGGGATACTAGGTGCAAGGCCTATCACTAGCATGGATACAAAGAGGACTTGTCTTCGTAGAGATGTACGGCGTGGCTCTCGCGCCGCCTTTGCTCTTCAGCGTTGTCACGACCAGATCTCTACCACCTTGTAGCATGGACACGCCCGGTGGAATCGGCCCTCGTATGTGATGAGCTCTTACACGAGTACTAATTCACTCACTCTTCGATGTCTGTGCTGGCGGGAGCGCTTGCCTTGGAGCCAAAACTATACAAACTCGCGTCTCGCGCTCCGTCGCCCTGGCAGCCCAGAGACGGGGACTGATTCCAGCTGATGATCAGGAGGATCGCAGCAAACAAAGCCTCGGCGACGGCGCAGACGCACTGCTTTGATAGGGAGAAGGTTGGCGAACAGCGTGGTTTACCAAGAGGGTATGAGCTGCAGGTTATGCCGATCCTTACTTCTACATCATCCTCTACGACATATTCGTTTTACATCATACTTCAACATCACACTGTAAGCAGAAGCGGAAAGGCCCAGTCTCCGGGTTCAAGGCGAGATCGCGATCAAGGGTAACGACGAAGACGATAACGACCATGAACCACCCTCCACCGCCTGTCCCGCCCCGCGACGTTCTGTTGCCAGCTGCTCCGCTGCCTCGCCTGCCTGTGTTGAGGCCATGTCCTCTCCCGCTCGCCGTTCTCGCACCTCCGCCATCCCCTCGCTCCCGTTATAGCCATCATGTCAGCTGCATTCGAGTCGGAGAGGAAGACATGGCCTGAGGTCCAGGGCGGGCGGTGAAGCGCGCGTCGTTGGTAAGAGGGCCTTAGTGTCTGACTTGGCCGGATGCCTGGACCTTGTTATTCAGACTTGCGCAAGCAGATCTTGATCGAGCAGTATGGTTTTGCCTCAGCGTTACCAGACTCGGTACGGCAGAACCATAAGCGGATCGTGCAAATGCATGTGTGTCTCTCATATCAGGTCACAACCAGAGAGATGAGCAGATTTTGAACAAGAGGCGGAGACTAAAGTAAGAGAAGACAAAATGCCGATTAGAGCGGCGAGACGAACAGCCATGAGGGCACAGCTACGACGCCGGCCCTCCATAATTGTGCCAACCTCCAGTTATCGTACGAGTGTTGCTTCGCCTAAACGCAGACCAAACGACACATCCAATAAAAGTGAGACTCACTCTCCAAGCGGCAGCTATAAGCAAAGTCCATTCGATTTTAAACTCCTGTCTGGGGCTCGTGCCAATGCGGATTATCGAGCAAGACCAGGCTCGACTATACTCATACTCTCGTCTCAACAGCACTCCCCCTCCCTCTGTGATTCAAACGCCATGTCAAAATCCGTGCAGGCCTTACTCACGGTCACCAATCTCACTGCACACTCAGCCACACTTGTCACCATCAGCTTCTGGCCGAACACTTCCACATAGCTTTGGCTGCTGTCTTCACTGTCGCTGTTGTATACACATGGGCTGTCTCGCTTTACAACCGTGTCAACATTCGTCTGTTTGCGGCAGCCTTCATCGGCGGTCTTTGCAAAGATTCGGCTCCGCCCAATGACCTCTGTGGTGAAAAAGTAGAGGCCAATCGACGCACCCAAAATGGTAACCTGAAGAAGCTCCTCGCAACCCGCGCTTGGGTCTTCAGTGCGCGCGATGCTCTGATCGATTTCCACGAGGTCGTCCCAGACATCGCGAGGGCCGGTCTACGACTCTTTCTCAATGTCAAGCCCGACTAAGCCCCCGGCTCGCAGTGACTACAATGCGGATGCGGTGGTTGTCCAGCACTGCCTAGCTGCCGAGACACACATTCAGGTCTTACTGCTGGAAGCATGTGTTCGCAACACGTCCAAGGCCGGTGTTTTGATTAAGTGTCTTGCCTTAGGACTACTAATTCAGGATCTCCCCATGAGTAGAAGCTACACCGACTCCAAGAGGTTGTGAACTAGGAGCGATTGACGGTTTACCCTCAGACCCAACATCGTCGGCGGATCCTTCAGCTCGGTAGTAATATGTGCGTACGAGCGACTTCATGTATTAGGCTACACCGCTGCTGCATACGCTGCTTGGGTGGGTCTAGGGTCGATATGGAGTGACTAAGCGACGTCTCTCTGTACCGCTTCCGAGGCTTCCGAGGTCTCATCAAATGCTCCAAGATGTGGCACTCTACCATCATGCCTGCAGCCTAGCGGCTTTGGTTCAGTCTCGCAATTCTTCTCGCACTGATCGGTCGTGGGTTAGGGGCTACGGCATCAGTCTGGTGATGTTGTGGAACCGGTTGCATTCTGATGTTCTGCTAGCGCGGCTGGTCGCTGTTTGCTTCGTGTGCGATTGGCCCTCTCAGCCGCGCGCTCATCAAACTTGGCACTCCTGTCTCGGGTAGGATGCTATTCACGACCGTTGCATAGTCTCTTCATAATGAAAGCGTTCTCATATCGGAAACAACTTTTCGCGGCTACTGCGCATTTTGACATCCAAAGACTCTCCGTCAAAGCACTGCAACGTAGTAACTCACGACAAAGGCACAATGACCCTGTCTCCGGTTGAAGAATGTTCGCTGCGGTCACACACAGTAGATGAATGGACGACTACAGGCCGTATCCCCATGGCGCTCGGACCCATTTCTGCCACCGCATCGCGCGGCTTGTCGGCTCGTGATGCCATGCTGCGGTCGGTCACTGAGACAAGCATGGTCAAGTGCTTAGCTACTAACGTTTCTGGGGAGATGGCTTTCCCTACGGGTAATGACACCAAACGGGTGGCTGAGACGAGATTAAAGATCGCGTTTGCATTGGCTCACCCAATTCGGACGCGAGAATTTGCCCGATTCTATAGACGTATTGTGTTGACTCCAAGAGAGAATTTTTTCTCTCACCAGTGCGGTTTTGGCCTGCTGTACTAGTAAGGCTCTTCACAAAAAGCGAGAAACGCACAATGAACGACTCTCATGAGAACGCGAAGCGTCGACAACCGTGCGATGAAGAATCCGGTGAACCTACGCTGAAGCGCCAGCATGTCAGCCTCGGTTCGCCTCCTGCTCTCACGATTGATCCACAGAATGCCATCGTTGATGTTACAACGACGGGACACCAGCCCACGTTTGAGCCTACTGGGGACTACACACGACAGTGGACTTTGGCGTCGCTCCAAGAACCCACGCACGGCGATATGCCACATTTCAGACATTTTGACGCATCAGACTTTGAGGTCTCTCAAGAAACGTTTCGTGACTACCAAAGTCCGCAGACCATGCAGGATGCCGAAACGATTGATCCCAAGATGCTCGATTTGGTCCAAGGATTCGAAAATCATAGCAACCTCCTAGACGGCCTTTCAAGTATCCAGGCTTTTGATGTTCTCAATCAGGATCTTGCACCAGCCACTAAGAACATCCCTCCATCCGAGGATGCGCCCCCAGCAAGACCCGATCTTTTTCCACGGTTCTCAAGTCAGAGCTTCGCCCTAGACTCCGAAAGTCCCGATTCAGCCTCTCCAGACATAAAGGACGCTATTCCATACATCCAAAATCAGCTCCTCGACTTACAGAACGACCCGGCTTGGTCAGACGTCCCACCACAAGCCCAAGAGCATCTTCAAGCGCGCCTCAAACTCATTACTGAGATTTGTTCTACATCCACAACGCCATCGCCGGGACTCGTCACACCGTCACACCCGCCACCTCCAAGACGGCGGCGCAAGCAGGCGATCAGCCTGAAAAGGACCAACGCAGATCTTTGGTACGCGCGGTTCATCGATATAGACGCTGCGTGTCTTCGTGTTCCGAAATCGCTCGAACGTTATCTCAGCGAACCTCACGAGTTCATCAATTCGCCCGCTGTGAAGGATGCTTGTTATAAGGTTCTGGATCAGAGCCATCCAGCGCTTCTAAATAACACCCTAGTAGAGCGTTTCATAAACATGCGCGAGATATCAACCTTGAGCGGTGACCACAGCATTCTCGTCAACATCAACTATCTCTTCTTCTTCCTCCTATCCTACGGATCGCTAGAGGAGTGGAAGCGCAAAAGCAAAGCCAAGGTGGGCCACAGAGTCTATCTCGCCGAGGTACCGCAGCTATACAAGATGCTGAACCCAGGTTACCCAGCATCAGGCGCAGCGTTCGAGAATTTGGAGCAGCAAGTACGTGAGTGGCAGAAGAACGGAGGTAATTTGGCCTACTTCGCGCAGCAAGCCGGCCTTGGATCGATTGTGCTCTTGCACAAGCAGCTGAAGGATCTCTGGGGAGCTACTCGGGGTGGAGAACGTGAAGGATCGCGTGGAATTTTTGCTGGTGTGCAGCCGAGTAAGGTCGCTTTCGAAAACCTACGCGAAAACGGCATAATCGCGGCAGGCTGGAAGACAGGCGCTACACTCTTTGTTCAGCAAGTGTTGAAGGAGTTGTTGAAAGGCTTCGAGGAGTGGGGCAATATCAGTGGCGAAGGTGGCTTTCCCGGGTTCGATGATGAATGAGGACTTGGGTGGCGCATAAGTGCATGCTGCGACGTTTGAAGATGCGAGTGGTAGATCCAATGCTGCAAGTCCCTCTTAGCTCATTGTATGGTACACTGATGAGCGAAGAGGCTGATCCCCTGATTGTATACACACTGGATGTATCTTTATACATTATTTAGAACTGCATCCGCGTCACTACTATCCTTTGTCTTTGGGGCAGCTGATGTGGGACACTTGTATGCACTAGCACATTATCCAGCATAAACAAGACCGCACGAAATTCCTTCTGCGATCAAAGATAGGAAATTTTCAGAAAAAACGCTCCCACGACGTCTCGCACCATTAGAATGTTTCCCGACCACATAACGAATTCACTTCTTTGCTATCCTGCAACTTAATCATAGCCTAGCATTCTCCCAGCCTCCTCACAGCTCCTTAAGGGCAACTATCACGTATCTGATACTGATTACACGCTCCTGCTTCAAAGCTCCTTTCAAAACATACTTGCCGGTCTTCGTCCTTTCACGGATCACGGTCAAATGGGCAACGTCGCGGGGAAAGAGGCGGGGAGTAACCACTTGAGCCGAAGTCTCCTTGGTTTAATCTTCCATGCAAGAGAGTATTCTTTTGCAATGCAGAAATACATTTGCCTCGGCAGAAAAACGCTGCAACTATGCAACAAGCTCAAAAGAAGGGGTTGTAGTGTTCAGCTGCGAACGATCATGTGAAGGACTTCAAAAAAAAAGTTCGACGATTGTCAGGAGAACCGGTATGTCCGGCCTTGTTGCCAGTCACCGGCAATGTGATTAGTTGGCGCCCCAGAGACCTGGCGACAAGCAGTGAGCGAGAAGGGCATCAACTCGCGCTCAAGTTGGCCCTGTTACTGGAAGTGCACTCGGTAGCACGTGTGTGGCTGTCATGGCCGGTGTGAGCTGCCTTGTTAGCAAGGTAATGTGAGACAGGCATGCTCGGCAGCCTGGCGGTAGGTCTCAGCGTGGGATGCACATGCTAGTGCAAATATAGCAGCACAGCTCACGGGTAGGTTTGACGCCAAGAAGCCGAAATATGTAACATATCACGCTCGGGAGGCTAGCTGAGGATCTTGGTGTGTCGCGTATATCCTGGAGAGTCGTTTCTTGGGCAAGGTTACCCATTAGAGTGAATTGGTGTGATCACGGGTGCTCAACCGAAGACGATGAGTAAACTATCGTCTAAGTAACTGTCGGAGTCAGTCAATATCACGCAAAACGAATTAGCCCAGCCACAGTTCAGAGGCAGATCGACGACAAAGAAGAAGGAACTTGATAGAGCGATTTTGCTGCGTTGTACGTGCTGTGCTAAAAGAGGAAGCATGCGCCAGGGCATCTGGCGAGTGTACGTGTGCGGATTTGCGAAGAGCCAATAAGAGTTTGCCAAACATGATCTCGATATGAAAGATAGCGAAGCATTGCTGTGGCGGTGTCAAGGTCAAGTTTGGATGACTGCCGGACCGCGGAGATGCTTCACTAGCAACCCAATGTACCGCCCCTGCCCATTATCACCGATAACATACAAGGAACCTGACTCTAGAGCATGGTTTGACAAGCAAGGTTAGTGCCGCAGCTTAGTAGCGATCTACATAATCCGAGCGTGTCGAGCGAAGCACGGCCGTCTACGACGCTATTGGCTAGGTTTGTGATCTGTGAACGGCCAAGTACTTTCAAGCTATGTCTCAGCGTACACCAGTCAGACATGATTTGTTCTTACCCGATCGCAATCTTCCGCAAAGCCAGACAAACTAGCTGCCAAGCACAATGCATCGCAGAAGGCATGTTGGCACAGTGACCCCAGCATGCAGTGCATCTTTGCCCTGCCCTAGTGGTTTCAAGAAGCGCCCAGTGATGTGTAGATTGGAAGGTCGTTTGTTGAGCTCGAAAGTACGTGCATTAATTGGTACACTGATACATTCGACGTTTGTTTCGGGTAATTAGGCTTGTGGCTTTAGCGCCTACCTCTGTTCTCGCTAGCAAAGGACCCCCTTAATCTCTCTACGTCCTTTGCAGATCTTAGTTCCGTTGCCAAAGTTTCTGTAGACCACAATTCAAAATCTCCTTGTTATCGCAACAGTGGTATCTGCTAAGTCACTTTGACCAATGCTTATTCCGCTCAAGCGCATACCTGAAAGCCACAATGCTGAATAATATCGGCTCCATTACAACTATAAACATCATAGTCAGCATATTGAACGGGACATTTTTCTTGGTAAGATTCTACAAAGACATTATGGGCCATATCGCGTACATCACGAGCTACATCAGAATACTGGACACCATAAGGTACATTGTGAACAGTGTAGGCTACGTCAAAAAGATTGTGGGCTATACCAAGAGCGCCATGGCAGCGATCACGGTCTCGAACATCATGAACTTCATCAACAACGACCGCCTGTAAGTCTTTGGAGGCTATCAATATCCCGGTCGATTAGAGCTAATCCACTTGTGAAGCATAATCACTCCCTGCTTGTTCGGTCTGATCGTATTTCTGTTGCTTTTCTGCTACGTCCTTGTCCTCACACGTCAATGGTTCCAACTGTTCCTTGGCGTTGTTGCAGTTATTCTCTCGCTGTTCTCGCTCTCCACCTTCTGGGGCGGATACGTCATCTTGGGCCTCCTTGTTACTGCAACTGGTAGATGGCTCATTGACAAAGGCTGGGAGTTGAAGGGCGCACGGTTGCCAATCAACGGCAGAGTTCTCAATCTGGACGAGAACCTTACAAAGCTGAGCAACGACCAGTGTGTCGAGCGCTCTCGGCAACTCAACCTTGCCCTGACAGCGTGCCTGAAGCATCTCGGTGAAGGTGGACGTGCTGCTCGACAGAGGGCCTTGAGACAAGAACTTGCGGTCATTGAGAGCCTGGAGCCAGCTTTTGAGCCAGCTGCTGGGCCTTCAGGAAATGGTGCGGCGATCCCGGAATGGAGGTACACTGGGCCTCGCCCGCAGTACCGCGGCGCAACGTAAGTGAATCAGATCTTTTGCTTCCTAGGCATTGCGAAGACTGACGATGACAGATACTATCACTAGCGGTTGACCATCTGATGGTCACAGGAGCAAGCGATCGCTTCTTGCCTGCGACTCCCTCTGCTCTCTCAGTCGCAAACGCTCCGTGCCCTCCGACTCTCGTTTCGTGCGCTCATCGAACGATGTAGCAGTCTTGGTGGACGTGGTCGCCTCGTTCATCTAGCCTCAAAGGTGATTGACATACGCATTGGCTCTTTTAGTTCAACACACTTCCAGCATCAGTATTGATACCTATTCTGATAAACCACTCATTGCTACTCACTGCCACTCACTTAATGGTTGAGAAACATGCATAATTCTGGAATGCCGATTGTTGAATCTTTCTTAGTTTCACCTGTGAAAAAGTACGACGACAGATGTGCCCAGGACTGGCTGCGGAAACCAGAGTGAGCCAGAGACTCGACATAGTATGCCTAGCGTGACTGATCTGGATCGTGGCCTTTACATAGGTTCATCAAGTGGCCCACAGTTGATGAAATGAATTATATTTGGAATCCTAACGTTTCCGCTTTAAGCCCTGCTGCTGCTGGGGAAGCGTAGTGTGAATGAGGGCTGGATTTAAGAGATGCGACCTGTGTTTTCGCGTTGGGTCGGAAAACCGACATGATACAGTGTAACTTTGTCGAATTCCGCATTTGTCGAATCGCTTGGCGGGGTCCCATCTACCAGCCAAGCATCGGGGCTACCGATCTCTGATCTTCATGATGGGCTATCAAGGTCATGTTCTCCGGCCGCCCCTCGTGGAAGGACACCATGATAGCATCTTCATGGGCGGACCAAGGCTGATGATCATGGGCTTTGAAGCTAGAAATACGCTATTATCTTTGATGGATCTGAGAGAACGTTACTGTAGTGAAGCCATTGAGCGAAACAAATGGAGAACATATGACATATATACTACGCTTCACTCAACTCGTATTCGTGGATTAGCTGACAAAGCTGCCAACTACACTATAAGAAGCCCCACGCATCCTCTCTACTTACACCACACACACGCACACCACCCTACACTACATTGATCAAAGGTAACTGTTCCCAACCTGCAAGAAGTCGCATTTCTGACGCACATTCAGCTTTCGCCATGCCTACATTCTGGAAAACCTTGATCGCGGTTGTTTTAATGCTGATTGCTTCCTTTTGCTACATGCCCGAGTTCCATGCCAGTATCTATGCTCGCAATGACGCCTGGGTAACTCGCCCGCGCGTTCCTAGCGCATTTACCATCGAAAAAGCGGACAAACCGAATCACGAGACGAGCTGCCTAGCCCAGACAACTTACGTGTACATGATCGACTTTGGCTTCGTGAACGTCATCTCTGGCACCCTCCCGAACCGCAACCAAACCGTCAGCTGGTCCAGCGGGAAAGAGCCGAATCACGAGACGAGCTGCCAATTCCAGTCAACTCACGTGTACACGATCAACTTCGGCTTCGTGAACCACGTCTATGACACGGCCCCAATTTCCAACCAGACTGTCGGCTGGTTCAATGCGTACAACCCGAATCACAAGACGAGCTGCCAATCCCAGTCAACTGACACACACACGATCGACTTCGGCTTCGCGAATCTAATCTCTGACGCGCTCCCCGATAGCAACTAATTCATCGGCTGGTCCAACGCGCTGTCAATCGATTCCCGCTCTCGTCAGTCTTGCTACGCCCCAAGAGAAGCTTGTCTTCTACACCATCAATAACACGATTAACGCAGCGGATAATAAGCATGAGTACAAGGTCGTCAGAGATACGGATTATAAGGAGATAGAGATTAAGGGGACAGGGATCAAGGACTTCAACTTCGAGGACATGGAGGATGATGTGTCGGACTACAGTCTTCCAGAATGGTAATATGAAAGAAATGACGCAATTTGTGCACTTTGAAATTCCTGATTCAACCAGAAAACTTGCTTTCCCTCTATGGAGTCGCCATCTGGTCGTCTGGCTGGGCAACAAAGGAATCTTTGTTAGATAGTGCAATTGTAACATCACGTCATAATATTACTACTTCGTGTCGGTAGCTCATCGTAACAAAGACAGATTTAGAACAAAGGGTCGTTGTCGCACGAAACTAACCTATCTCGCGCACTGCTTCGGGAAGTTGCATATAATAGACAAACGCGCACACTCAGCGGCGAGGATCAAAATCATCAAGAACAACTCTCAGTTCATCTAACAATAATCCATCAAGTATACCTGTCCGACAACTCAGAATGCCGCCCAAGCGAGTTCGCGGTCCCGTTTGGACCAAGGCCGAACGTCAACGTCTGGAGGAGCAGAACGAACAGCAAACCGCTCGCGTCGAATCGATCGACGAACATCTCCACAGCGTCGAAGATCGTCTGACTACCAATGAACCAGACAAGATGCGTCAGCTCGAGGCGCAGGTGACGACCTTGGAGCGCGAGTTGAAGAGAGTGAAGGAGTCTTTGCACGTGCCTCAGACCCCACTTGCTGCTGGTTCTTCGCGCCCACGTCTATATAAAGACCAAATGAACAGCCCGATCCAACCTCGGCACTCCAAGGCCCCCTCGAAGCCAATCGTTGCATCACCGAGTGCAAACCCCAGGGCATCTGGTTCTCTTGATAACGAACGAGGTGCTCCCGAGCGCGATGGAGACATGAATGAGAGTGATGAGACTATAGTCGAGAACAACAAAATCGTGGTCAGGAACGATGAAATCGCGGTTGAGGATAATGAAGTCGGGGTTGAGAATGATGAAGCCGCGATGGAGGACAATGAAATCGAGGTCGAGACCAATCTGACCGTTGCGCCTTCCAACGCTACCTCAACTTACCCCGTAGCTCGGGCTTCTGGCCATCTCTCTATCCCAGAGCGATACCGCATCCTCGAAGCCCATCGCCACAAGCTCTCTCCAGCCCAGTCTCTACACTTCCCCTCAGCGCCCCTACGCTCCACCGAGCCGGACCCAGCACAACTGCCTCGCAATACCTATCGCAAAGCTACCCGCGGCCAGATCCTCACCCAAGTCTCCGTCGCCGAGCGAGATCACCGGCTTGAAGCTCAGCGTGACGAGTTCCTCTCCGCCCTATCCAAACCCATTCCAGCTCCACACCTGCGCTCGACCACCACGGCTTCGCGCCCCAGCCGCTCTTTCGTGCCGCCCCGAAGAGATCCGCGCTTTCCTTCGCATGTCTTCACGCGTCGGCATACTTATGAAAGGAGAAGGCGGATGTCGGACCCAATTCCCTCCCAGCGGGCGCCACTTGCGCTGAAGGCCAAGTCGGCGGTAGTCAAGAAGAAGACTGGGAAGTCGTGGATCAAGAGACACCCGTACCTGACTGGAACTGTGGGTGGAATGAGTGCGGCTGTGGCTGGGGCAACGTGTTGGTTCTTGAGGGAGTGCTACTACTATGAGTCGCGCTATGCGTAGACGGGCGTAACTAGAGCGTAGGGGCGCGGGAACGGTCGGGTCAGGGGGATGGAGATTGAGCTCACAGATGGAAGAGTTGTCTACGTCTCTGCGCGCCATGTTAACTGATGCACACGTATGGTGGCGAAGTCGAAGCCCTCCAGCAGCACTGCAGCAGCCATGCGTGCCAAGTCTTTGCATGTATGCTCAGCTCAATAAGCCGCGCTACCGCAAGCAGGCTCGGGTCCCCTGTTACATCATCTTCGACGAATCGATATGTACAAGATACTGGGAGTTGCGTTTTCCTGCAGAAGTGGCTCGTGGGCGGCTTGAGCAGTATAATACAACTCCCAAAAGTAATCAGATGGCGCTCTGAGAATTAATTGTTGCCGCCGATAGGGGTGTCGCAGCCATTGCACCACTGTTGTTGTTCTCGATTCTCAGATGGCTGATATCTCTGCAACGGTGAATCTCAGATCTGCCCCTTCCAAGTGAAGTTTCCTATGTCAAAATGTCATCTTCAAATTGCGCCTTCCGCAGATGCTCTTTGAGATCGACCACTGTACGTACACGCATGGCAACGGAGATCTTACCAGAACTAGGGGTGACGGCATAGTCATCGTCGATTGCTATTTGTGGCGTCGTTTGCTGGGGTCGATCATGTGCAGTAGTGCGTGTGCGAAACATAATGCTCGAAAGTTAGCACGCTCTTCGACACGCGTCGGTAGGGAATATTCCACCACCATGCATGCAGTGCCTCATCCAAGGGTGGAGTGCTTTCCTTGCGCTGATAAATCTGGAGTACTTTGCACCACAAGACGCAACTGGGCGGGAAATTATGCTTCCGCCGCACCAACATGTGTGAAATGATACCGCGAGAATAAATACAATCACCCGTGCAGACCCTTTTGTGTCATGATGGCAGTGTAAGATCGTCAACCAGCGCCTGGTGTCGCTTCGCCACTTAGACAGGAAGGGCGTGAATACTGTATGACGATGTTTGTGGAGAAAAGTGCGTGCTCAGGACGGCGGGAACGAATCAATGGAACCAGAAATCGAAAGAATGGGCCGGCAGCTCCAGCACCGATATCTCAATTCCCACACTATTGGTAACGACGTGGTGTGTAGCAGCCACACGAATAGACTCCAAGGCTATTGCGCCCTTGAACCCATACATACACAGACCGATAGTAAGCATCACGTTCATGACCTGAGACCACACATCGTTGGGGAACGTACCTCTCTGTGTTTGAATATCAGCTACTAGCTCTACGAAAAACAAGTGAAAACGTTCAGAACCCCTTTTTCCTTGTAATGCATAAACGCCAACGCCGTCAAAGTATTACCCACCCCCAATATTCTTGGAAGTATCCCAAGACGGTACGGTACGACACTGTCAATGCCCAGTATAGCCGTACTTCTACTCTACTCAGTTGATGACGATACCCTTCCCCTTTCTCTTGTTTTCTTTCTGCTCCTGCTCCAGCTCTAGAACATCAACCCGCGCAGCCATGACGTCGAGCTGAGCCTGCAAGGCCGAGATGCGCTTTCCATGCCTCGCCACGAATGGGCCCTGCTCCTTCAACAAAGCATCATGGTGTTTGACAATGGTCTTGATGATCTTGGTGTTGGCGGCAAGAGCCTCTGCAGTGAAGGAGCCGCTGAGGTTGTCGAGGGTCTTGGATAGTTCGTCGTCAATTGAAAGATTGGCGTAAAGACCGTGTTCATCAGGCTCTGGCTTGTCTAGAGCGGAGATGTATGGACGAAGCAGCTGGCCGAGTTGCGCAAGAACAGCTCGAGGGTTGGCGTTTGGGTCTTCCGCCCGTGGGGCTTTGGCGGAGCCACGATTGACGGATGGGATGGAATGCATGTTCTGGAGGCGCTGCTGCTCAGACACCGGTCCATGCTGCGGTGGAGCAGATAGCGTGTTGGTCGTTTGCGCTGTCAACGGCTGGTGGCCATCAAGACCGCGAACAAGTTCCGTAATCCTAGCGTCAAATGCGACTTCCTCACCCAAGGGCTTTCTGTTGACGGTAGATGGACCTGCTTGGCTGAGGGCGAACCTGGTTTTCTTGGAATGATCTCCATCAGCAGACGGTTGTGCCTTGCGTTTGATGGTGTTATCGGTAGGCTCATCAACACGGACATCAAGACCTCTGACGTCGGGGACTTTTTTTGGCAACGTTCCGTGTCGGCGCGGTTGCAGAGTCGAGAAGGAGGATCTGGAGTCCTGGCAAAGATTGGTGATGGCCGTGGGAGCTGGAGCACCTTTCTTCTGCTCTTTCGCGACACGAGTTACAGCAGTGGATCCGACATGCTGTGTTAGGGTCAGCATTGCAAATAGAGTACTCAGCGAGTAATAAATTACCAAAGCCCGAAGAGCGTAATCAAGTGAAGCGGGTGAAGCAGGGCTTTGTCGGTTTGCCTCCTGTATCTCTTAGCCATGCCCATATTTCAACAGGTTCAACCTACAACACAGTCTTGGGCTCTAGATATGTTGGTGATGCTCTGATTGTCAAAGCTCGAAGACTGTTTCTGATGATGGAAACATCTGCTAGTCGTAGATTCACCCGGCACACAATGGGTGGCTCGGCTGCCGCAGCGAGCGCCAGACTTTGTGGTCCCCTTACAGAGACGCATCTCGAACACGAGGAAGATGCAGCGAGAGGTTGAAGACTATGTGAAAGTGATGTGCGGGGCGGGTGTGAAAGGGAAAGAAGGTAGGGAGTGATCTGCGCAAGTTACTGGGCGTGATAGAAGTAAGTACTACGAAGTGACGACGTAAGCACGTTTCTTGGGCCGACAGCCTGTTCCTCCGTGCTAGTCCCTGTCTCAGTCCTGAAGGAGATAGAACGCAGCCAACCGTTGTGAACTGTCACCAAAACGAAATTTGGTTGTCCGCTTTTAATAAGACAAGAAGAGGGAAGTACTTTCGCCTTCGTGATTTCGTCAATGCGCCATATAGCTGCATCGCAGCCAATGGGTCAAACAGCCGCTCGCAATAAGATGACTGTTGATTGTACAGAGGAGAAGTTGATGGTGGAGGTATGATGTGCCTAACTTGTGCGATTAGGCTAGCGCACCGGCAGCGGAAAGTATGCACGGTGTCTATACATTCCGTATACCCAAGAAACAGACTAACTACATCACGACACGCAGCAAAAAAGCAAGAGATGTCTTGGATCTGGCAAGGGTTTCTTTCAAAGTGGGCAGAGCGAAGGGACTATGCTTTAACAGCGGTGCAGATGAGACACACATGGCCCCTTTCCCCCACTCCACCTAGGACCAGCATGTCGCTACCAAGGAAGCCGCCTCACATCGCCGCTCCCCTTTGGACTGTTCTTGTGACAGCCGAATTGCTATGACACTCATCTCAAGATCACCACACCACATGGCATTGAGACGCCTTACTCGGTCCCAGACCGCCCGTATGCACAATCCGGATCTCTTGAAAGGCATGCCTCCACGCCGAACAAGATCCACACCCCTCGGACCTTTCAAACGTCTAACACAGCCTCTGACAGTTATTAAGACGCTGCGTCATTCACCTATCCGGCAAAACCGCGATAGTAGCCCTGAGGTCGACGAGATTGTGGGGAATAGTTATGATCGTGCGTCAGAGGCCAGTTCACAGGTCCCACAGAGACGTGTCTGCTTTGATCTTTCAAGGGATTCTGCTCTTACTGGTTGCTCTGACCGCTCATCTCATGGCGTCAGTCATCAGGGGAGTCGCAGTGACGGCAGATCGATAGCGAAAGGTCCTTGGTTCCATCCTGCGGATGGCAACCACAGCGAATTCGACTCAGACGTAATCGACTCGAACAACATCGAGTTTCACTGGTCAGAGGACGAAGCATCGCGCGCCGGCCCGAGCCGAAGCTGTGAGGTTTGCGCACTCCCCAAAGTCTTTGTAGATACACAAGCTAAGCTGTGCCCTAGAAGCAGTATTACCAGGGCCGCAGCATACAAGAGGAATTGCGCAACCTTCTGCCCCCAAAAGCCCGGCTCGAGAATCCTGATCTGACTGAACTTGTCAAGGTTGTAAAACGCAACAGCATGGAATTGCGACGGCAGGCGAGAAGGGTAGGTAACAAGGGCGGGAAGCTATCGGGGGCGGGGCACAGACAACGCAAAGATAGGGCAGTGGTGTTCAAGCACCTCAGGAGTTTGCGTGACAAGAGCACCAGAGGCTTGTTCAGGGCGGTTGGGTATTTGCATCAGACCTTGTTGGCGGTGATGCTGTTCGAAATGGGGTGTCGATAGCAAAGTCGTCCCAATCAAGAGACGCTCAAGATCGGCTAGGGCGAGAAGCTTCGCAATTTTGAAGGGATATTTGACAATGAGATCGTTTTCAAAATTTCGAAACTGCCAATCCTCGCTCTCAACCCCGCCAGCGAAAGAATCACAGTGGGGCAATGACGACGCTAGTCCAGTCTCGCCAACCTGCCGTATTAGGAAAGTATCGAAAATGTGTCGAATACGGCAAAAGTGAAAGCTTGACGGCGGCGGACGGCGGTGATTGGCCAACACAGGTTAGGAAGGTCGTGCGCTGTTTGGTTTGGAGGTGGTTGAGATGGATTGTTTAACAACCCGTTCGTACCGTACGCAATGTAGGCAGATCTTCGAGCGTGAAGTTGAATACAAAGCACGATCGTCACGACAAGAAGAGAGACTCTTGTTGCCATACTTGCTGCACGCGGCCAGTCGATGGGCTGGTGAAGAGTGCGAGAACGGGTACAATACCCGCCCTCCCTTTGCAAAGCGCCCAGCGGCAACGGATCTGCTCACCTGCTCCCGACGACCCCCTCAGCTCCAACTCAAGCACCGCCAGTCCGCACACGCTTACCGATCCACTCCTCGTTCGCTCTGTTTGACCAGCGCTGCACGTCGCGTGCTCGCACGCAGGGCCGCCACTACGAAGGTCTGGTATCGTTCTGCCGCCTGCTTATACGACTCCTTCCCGCCTCGCCCTCCGCTGTTGCCTTCGAAGTCATATGACGTGTGTCGATACCGCTCTGCCAGCCGTCAGAACACGATGAACCCCTGACGTCAGCGTCGCAGTCAACTGCCGCCGCCGGGCCTCCTCGATATCGCACAGCTCAGCACGATCGTCTGATGGTCCTTTTCAAATCCAGCACCCTTTCCTCGGCCACATCAGAGGGAACGTCACTCTCTGCTCTTCACACCGCGTTACTTCACAACGCGCTGCGCGACGAAATCAAAACGCGAGCTCACGCAGATGGTTCCGACAATATTTGCGCCGAGAAGTCTTCAATGTCGAAGCTCTGGATTACACGTCTCAGTGCAAGGCCGGTCCAACAGACAAGTGCGTCATGCCCGCTAGCAAGGACTGACAGCAATCTTAGCAACTGAGTCTACATATATCATGTAGCATACGCAGCTATCGGACCCTGCTCGGGACACAACTTATCCCCGGACATGAGCATCGGACTGCGCGTGGCACACGCTGAAACCCATCGCCAGGTTGCCCGGCGTGCTGTCTTACTCGCTTAGCAACGCACGATCGAACACGGATACCAGGATACGCGCAGCACACCGAGGCCCACCGTCGCGTTGCCCGGTGTGTTGTCTCGGCTAGGCTGCTCGACATGCCCACCCACGACGCGCGTAGATACGGGCATCCAACTACGCGTGGGACACACTGAGACCCACCGCCAGGTTGCCCGCTGTGCAGTCTCACTCACTACACAGTCGCACATGTATCGAGAAGATGTCACATCACCAAGCCGAGGAGCCAGCGTGTGCCAGCTATATTGCGATGCCGCTGCAGTGCGTGCAAACATTGCGATTGGACGTCCTCGGTCTCTGATACTATACAAGGCGGAGACAAAATGTGCAGGTGCGCATGGTGCGTACTATATGGCCGCGATCCAGCTATGGGTCGATGAGATCCGCTGCGTCTCGCTGGGTGCAGATGCAGGTGAGATGTTGAGAGCGAGGTGCGCGCAGATGCTGGCGCAGCGCTGCGCTCGTTCGAGGTCTTTCTGCATGGCTCCTGGAGGAAAGGCGGCGAAGGGTGCAAACTAGGGTTACGTTGGTCCAGAAGTATCACGTTTGGTCTTGCGACTTTTTATGATGGAAGTCATTGCTCTTGGGTCGACAATTTGAAGACAGTGTTTACGTATCAGTCTAGTGCAACGGAAGTACCATGCGATGATGAATTGACAGCTATGCCTGCCTTCATACCATATCTGCGTCCGCCATGCTACCTTCCCACTGTTTTCCCATCGATGTCCCTCCCTCACCACACCAAGATCCAATCTCATCCCACCCAACCAGACTCGCCCGACACCGGCTCAATCAGCCAACGTCAACAACGCATTGTATATCTTCAGCCAGTCCAGTGTCTCCTTTTCCTCCTCCTCAAGTCTCTTCTTCTCGCTCGCAAGAGATTGAATCATGAACCCCTGGCCCTCGAGCTCCCTGGACAACCTCGCCCTCTTGACCTCAAGCTCCTCAATCCTATCCCGCGCCTCATGCAGCTGCTCCCGATGGGCCTTATCCTGATTCTCGGCCGCTTGGTGCGCCACAGCCAGCTGTCCGCGGAGAGAAGCGAGCTGTCCATCCGACTGGACGAGCTGGGTCCTAAGACTGTTGTTGTGGCTGTTCAGGTCGTGATTGGCCTTCTCGAGGTATGAGACCTTGAACTGCGCAGCTGCCAGCTGGCTCCGCGCCTCAGCTACTTCTGATTCGAGGCGCTGGCGTAGGTTCTCGGCGAGGACGAGGTGACTGACGGTGCTTTGAACGGGGGCGAGGCCGCTGGACAGGGTATAGGGCTGCGTGAAGTAATGCATTGGCATGGCGGCTTGCTGCTGGGCTGGGTTTCCGAGCTCGGTAGAGTGTGCCAGATTTTGAAGAGCGGGGATGGACGCTAATGGGGATGGTGATTGTGTGGTTGCACTTGGGGCTTGCTGAGGCTGTAGTGAGGAAGCACTCGTTGGTTGCGGCGCTAGAGGAGAGTGCTCAGCTACCATAGTCGTTCGCTGGACTACTGGATCCGGTGGATGAACTGCCTGTAAGCTCGAAGCAAGAGTTGATGGCTGGGGTGGCCCGACTGCTGGAGTCGGTTGCTGGGCAGCTAGAATTGGTTGCTGAGCGGCTGGGTTCGCAGGCTGGACTACTGGCTGGCTTGCTGTAGGCAGTGGTTGAGCGGCCGGGGCAGCTGGCTGAGTTGCTTGTGGGCTCGCCGGCTGGAGTCCTTGTTTTGCTGTTTGCATTGTCGGATTTACTGGCTGGGCCGCTGGAGTTGCCGGCTGAGCTGGCTGTGACGCCTGGCTCACCGTCTGGATTGCCTGTACGTTTATTGCTGGGACTACTTGGCTCGGTGCTGGGACTGCTTGGCTCGGTGCTGGTGCTGTTGACTGAGCTGCTGGTGCTGCTGGCTGAGCTGCTGGTG
>JUDZ01009573.1:0-28460 GCA_000812845.1 Stagonosporopsis tanaceti | reverse complement strand
CCCCCCCCCCCCTCAATCACGAACCTTTTGCTAATCTTCGTCCAGGTTTCCAATTCACCCTCGTTCCTATCCTCCTCTACTACTTCTGCATCTATTTCCCCTCCGCCGCCGCAAACTTAATCCGCGGCGCCACCAAAAAGCAGCTCCCTGCCGACTTCCCCATCGACCCACACTTCAAGCCTGGCTACAACCCCTGGGAACAGCGTCTGTGTCTCTGCCCTGATGGCGATTTCTTCAAATCCCTCCACAGCGGTCGCGCCAGCATTGTAACCGACACGATCAAAACCGTAGTCGCGGACGGCATCGAGCTGAACAGTGGCGGGAAACTCGACGCCGACATTATCATCACCGCAACAGGGCTCAATCTGCGATTCCTGGGCGGCATCGACCTCGCTGTCGATGGGAAACGCGTCGACGTGCCCAGCGAGTACATGTGGCATTTCTCCATGCTGTCCAATGTGCCGAATCTCGGGCAGATCATCGGGTACTGGAACGCATCGTGGACACTGGGATCTGACACCGCGTCGCGTCTTTTCTGCAGGGTGATCAAGCACATGAATGAGAGTGGGTACACGGCTGCGATCCCGACCATTTCTGAGGAGGAGAAGAAGAATCCCCAAAGTGTTAGTCCGCTGAGTAGTACGTATATCAAGAAGAGTCTGGACAGTCTGCCGAAGTGTGGACGCAGGGGTCCGTGGGCGCCGAGGGAGCATTATTTCGTGGATAGCTGGAAGGCAAAACACTGCGATCTGGATAATGGGATGAGGTATGAGAAGAAGAGCACATAGACACCCACGATCCCGGGCGCCGCGCCAGTCAATCACTTGATTGATCAAACTTCCTCTTGAACGGTGAGGGGCAAATGCTGGTGATGGTGCACAAACGCGAGCAAGTTTGAAAGTTACGGCCATCAAGGCTTGTCATAGTGTTACTCATCTCGTCGACTAAGCTTTCTGCTTGAGGTGCAGTCTCGAGCCTATTTTCATCCCATCAACTATTTTCTCTGCGGTCGAACTAACCCCAGAAAAAAGTATATACAAGAAGGCTTTCCACCTATACTACGTAGTCGAGATTCTCACTCATCTACAAGTGCGTCGCGAACCTGGTCCTGCTCTCCCAGCCCAGTGCAGGAACCTCACGCTTGCTCATCATGCTGACGCTCGTGTTGTAATCGCTAGTACCCTTGCTGGGCTCCTTGTCCGCAGACTTGCAAGTAGGCTTCGCGCCATCTTTGCCCAGCTTACCCTCGACAGCCATGAACTCGCGCTTGTCGGCTGTAGTGGCGACCATGCTCTTGGCCGACTCTTCAGTCCAGCCGTTGATGAAGTCGCCGTGGTAGCACCACGCAGGGCCGCAGGCCAGCTTGCCGGGGAAGCTGCCGCTCCAGCCGTTGGGCAGGGCCTTGCGCAGGTCGAAGCGGATCGAGAAGCGCAGCTGCGGCATCGACTTCATGCCTGTGGGGCACCAGTTGGCGGTGCCGTGCGAGCGGGCTTTGTAGCCGGTTTCGAGCGTCTGTTCGTTGACGCAGTTGGGGAACCAGAGGAGGGCTTGGAGGTGCGTCGAGCATGTCTTGGTCGGGAAGCCGTTGCTGTCCAGACCGCTGGAGGCGTCGCCCTCGCAGAACCATTCGACTTTTGCGTCGGCAGGCGAGGCGGCTTGAGTCATGGCTGTGGCATCGCCGGCGACCATGCGGACGTTCTGAGGAATGGGAACTTCGGCGGGCGTCTCGCCGAGGTTATAGTATGCGCTGAAACGCGAGACGGGGATAGGCTCGTAGGTCTTGCCGTCGGCGGTATACAGCGGGGTGGGGATCCAGTACGTGGACAGGTCATTGGCATTCTGCATGTTGGTGCAGCCAGACTGAAGCTCGGAGGACTTGGTGGTGCTGGCGGTGATACCATCGGATCCGAAGAAGGAGTGCAAGTGCGACTTGCTGTAGGAACCAGGGAAGACGATCGGGTCGACGTTCTTGTACATAAAAGGCCCGGCAGCGTTAATGACGGTATAGGCGCTACCGAGCTGACCAAGGAGAGCAGCGCTCAAGATGAAAGTGCTGGAAGGAGACATCCTGTGTCTGATATGAAGCGAATGTAGGTAGAAAAGATAAAGAGCGAATGTGGTGAAGTGAATGGAATGGGCAACTTGCTGAGGATACTACCTGCGTGCGACGGAGCAGTATTTAATCCTCAGGCAAGCGTCCTTCACGCATGTCACGAAATAGAACATACTGTCCCTCTTTCGTGTTGTTCCTCCTAACTCGGTTTCAGGATGAGCGACCGATTCTCGTTGGAGTATCTATTTCGTCCCGCTTTGCCGCCTCGCCTTGTCACTGCAGCCGGAACAGCGGCAAAGCTTACTTGCATTGTAGGGAAGAGCATGAACAAGGGCTGTCACTGCGATCCGTTCTCGTTTGCGCCGTGTGCTGATTGGCTGATGTTGAGGCTCAAAACACTAGCTCCCGCGGTGACAGTCTTGAAACGCCCCACCTCATTTTGTTCCAAACGCCAAGAAGGGAGCGAACCATGCGCTGTGGATCTGTTGAGGAATCACGTGGTCGCGTGTCCCTTTAGAGGTGGTTGCTCCGTTGATTCATGCCGATACGACCTATATGTCACCGTCACGGCATAGCTTGAGGCGTTCTGGGCCCTGAAAGCAACACAACCATGTCGACTTTGACCCAGGAAGATGAACGTGCCAGATGGTCTGACTAGCGACAGTGCGTCCGTGTGATGCGTTCACCAAAAAGCCAGTGGCTGATCATGGAATGGTTGCCTAGGCTGAGCGTGCCCCCCGAATACATGCACAGAATGCCGATAAGCGAGCACGCGCCGATTTGGATACCTAAACAAGGTTGGACTGCCCGTCCGTGATGTAAACAGCCGTACCGTGTGAGTTCGGAAGCTCAATGGTCAAAACATGCGGTTCCCAGGCCGGTATAGTCTCCTCGATTAGCGAGCCAGGAAAGCACATGCGAGATTTGACCTGGTTCTGGTGTACACGGAATCCATACGTGCTGGTATCAATTGGTGATGCACACGGAGGCGGCGACTACGTTGAACATGAGTGGATGACCATCAAGTGCTGCGTCCCTTGACATTTAGCCGCAGGTCTGGATAGGCGCACCAGTACTCAACCGATGTAGGACGTGGACAGGGCTTGGACAAATCGTGTCGAAAATTCCTGATGTTTGAGAAGTGATTATTATTGACTGGACGAAGTAGTATTGCTGTCCGCGTTAGATCTTTGCTTTCGCTGGCGCAGTTGTTCTCTTTCCATGCACATAACAGATTCCTCTAATTTTCTCCGCGGCCTCACCCCAAAGCTCATTCCTTAGCAAGCTATACACTCCCATCTTAGCCTTTCCTTGTATTTCCCTTGCTTTCTTGAGTGTAACCTCCAACATCTCTTCCGGTTCAGCAACTTCATCCACTATTCCGTCCTGCAATGCCTCTTCCCCGGTCCATTTGTGCGCCTCGAGGAGCATCTTACGTGCGATTTGTGGACGCAGTTTTAGGCGTGGTAGGAAGCCGATACCGGGGAAATGCAGACCGAGATTGACGGGTGGCATGCTGAAGAAACCGCGCTTGGAGTTCATGATACGGTAGTCGTGGGCCAGTGCGAAAGGGCAGGCACCGCCGAATGTGTGGCCAGTGAGGAGTGCAATCGTTGGGAAAGGGTAGTCGAGGAGTGTCGCGAGAAGCTGCAGCATTGTCAGTTCTGTGATGACGGATATCAGTTCACTTGGTGTGCTCACTGGGAAGAAACCATCACTGTTTGCGTGTGGGTTTGTATCAGATTCATCCAATTCCAAGCCTGTGCACCAGAACTTTTCGTCGTTGCCTCTTGTAATTACGCAGCCCTCTGAATCTGGTCCTAACTCCTGTTCAATATCTCGCAGCGCACGAATGATTTCCTGTGCAAACTTGACGTTAAGACGGTTCTCGGGCGCTTTTTGCATGGTGATTACGTAGACGCGATCATAGCGGTCGACGCGCAAGTTGGTGTACGGTCCCAGCGCCATTGCAAGATTTGACGTCGAGAAGAGTGATAGTTGTGGTATCCGATACCATGTAGCATGAATGTCACGCGTCAAGGAGTACTGCTCTGCAACTTTCGCATGTTGTTGACCCCAGATTGATGACGGTGCTCGGTGCTGTGTTTCCGTGACAAGCGGGTGACCAGCCTCGGTACCCGCAGTGCGGAGATGTGGGGTAGCTAGACCCCTGCCATTATCCGGCAGTTTTCGGTAACTCTTAATCCCGGCTACACGCTCAATTTGAGCATTCCACTTTGAGGCTGTTAGAGCGACTCTGCAAGGCTGCTTGCGAAGGTCGCGATGCTGGATCACCACCCTAAGCCGCCCTGGTCCCAGTCTGTCATTAGCCAGTTACCCATGGCGTAAGGACCAAACCATTCCTGAGGCTGTAATAACGTGGGCTCCAAAGTTACCTCGCTTGTCAACTGGTTGTTCATCATATGCTGGGCAGCGACATCAGCAGTGATATCAAGGTCCAAGTGATGGTTGTTTGGCGTGCGCAGCCCTTGGAGAATACCAGCCATTTCAAGGTCTCTTGGAGCGAAGTTCGCAGCTTGAGACAGTCGCTGGTGGATCGGATGCCACATTCGACAGAGATCAGCACCAAAATCGGAGAAGAATTGTGCTGTAGTACTTGGAAGGTTGACATCCGGAAATTGACCTAGATGAGGATGCTGTGTCGCTTTCTCGCGCACGTCCATCCTGTGACCTTATTAGCGTGATTTGTTGTGTTGCAGCAAGTCGTGATCGCCTACAGATGCTTCAAGCTACCGACAGCAGTCGGCCACCTTTTACTTAGCTCTTCAAGCGCTCGAGCGAAGATGTTGAGGCTCTGTTCTGCCATAGCCATCATCTCTGAGTAACGATAGCATGACAGCTGCGCCATGCCTGCAGTCAAGCAGTAGAAAGTGAAGATCGGGCCTAAATAGCGAAGCTCATCTCGAGCTATAAAGTCTTCGAACATGCCAGCAATATATGAAGACGCGAGTAGTGATGCCGTCGATGGTGCTAACTTCGGGTCGAGTGGCCGATTGAGGATGACCAAGACAGTGAAGTACTGGACATGGAGTTGACGAGCCTCGAATGTGTATGGCTTAAGAGACCGCCCTTCGACTGCTCTGCAAAGCTGCAGGTGATCTGGCAGCGTTTTGAGCCATCTAAAAAGCCTATCTTCTAGTGACTTCTTTTGCTCCTGTAGTCCCTGCTTGCGCAGATAGCTTTGTGTGAGATCACCTGTACTAGATGTCAGTGGTGAAACAGTCGTCATGTGAAACTCTGATTCTCCATACCCAAGATGCACGAGATGCCCACGTAGGCTGAGAACAATTCTGCGGAAGCCGCTACGCCATCAAAATCCAATACAGAAATAGGTGAGACATCGGCAAGCTTGAGGTCGATTGCACGCGGTCTACCGTGGCCTGCATTGATAAGACAGTCGCGGGTCACCAACGACCACCATATGCGCCTTCGTAAGCCAGCATCTGGCTTTCCGTTAGGCTCCCGATGTAATCCGACTTGATAAGCAAGACCGACACAGACTCGAACCCAGAAGCTGCTGGTGTCCAAAGATATCCGCTCCGGTCCCTCAGGATTCCACCATTGCAGAAGGCATGCAGATGCAATGTTGATGATAGGATCGTCTTCGGCACCAATCCAGAAGAGTAGTCGTGCTTTCCTGTAAAAGTCTTCTGACGGATAGTTTGGTACGGGAGCGCTGACTCTGCTGCCAGCCAAAAAGATGGCATGCTGCAGCAGAAGCGAGGTCGTACCAGGACTCCGCTCGCTGATCCAGCTGCGTTCTACTACGGGGGTCCACGGGTAACATCGCGTCCAAAAAGCATCCAGCAGACTCTCTCGAACAGAGCGAGGAGGAAGTTCCGTGACCTGTTGAATGCGCAGGATCTCAATATCCGTCGTGGACAATCGATGTGGAACCTTGTTCGGCAGCTCGGAGTCATCATCGACAGGAAGGTCGCCACGGAGGTATTCCAATCTTCCGAGGTAGCTGACACTGTTCCTGGGTCTGTAGCTGGTTTCGGACATCCTAGATGGGTTGCTACCGAAGGGCAAGTTGAGCGAGGGATCAAGCTGACGTTCCAAAAGTGGAGGTTCCTGCAGACTCGCGGTGCTCGACAGCCTTCTGCCGAATTCAACCTCGGACTTGAGCTCGTGATCAGGCAACACTGTTGCGTTGTTTGCTACAAAGACAGAGTTGCTTCCCTCTCCCGAACTTCCACTCGCTGTATGGTTGATTGCGTAATCGTCTCTGACGCTTTCTACCTGTGTAGATTCACTGTCTTGCACCCTCACTCTTCTCTGGTTTGCAGGTGGTGACGGACTGAAAGTGAACCTCTTCCGTTTGCGTTCTCGAGGAACACATTGATAGTCGTCTCGTGTGCACGGGGTACACCGATCTCCTTCGACTTCATCGATGTCGCATCGTACTTTCTTCTTGTGACAGATCACGCACGCTTTGATCGTTCTGCGCACTCGTTGCTCGTTTGGCGGGGCCATGTACACACCAGTCTTCCGGATCCCAGACACATCTGTCTCGTAGGCAGAAGCTGCAAAGTATTGCTGATCTGATGTAATGTTCGTCGGTGACAACAATGACCGCGGTTGAAACTGGGGGAATCCGTGTTCGGCAATCGGTCGTAGTTCTAGGCCGCAATTGACCGGGCACCCCAGCCACACAGCCAGTGCTCACGTTTTGGGAACACGCCCACGGAAGACGCCTCTTACACAATCATCAGCGTCTATGTAGTGAAGTCGTTCAGACGATAGCAATGCATCTCTTGGTGGTCACGATCATGCCTAAAATTTTACCTTCTTCATATTTCAGCCACTCACAACCAGCCTTCGGATCCTCACAACCGCATTTTCTTGCCCCTCAGTACCCGCAGCCTCCTTTCTCAAGTCCGGCTCACCAAGCAGCATCGCCTTCCCCACCAGCCTCCACTTACCTGCAGCATCTCCGGGCGCCGATGGCCGCAGTAGCCATATTCTCAAAGGAATACAAGTCGCATTCAGCAAATCCGTCGGTAATGCAGCCCTTACTTCCTCAAATGGTCCATTGTGGAAGTGCGCATTGACCTGCGCACCGGTGGTAAATGCCCCCTGGCCATCGATAGTGCATGAGATGCGGTATGTGTATACGTTGATGTAGTACATCGAACGCGGGTCCGTCAGCCACGTGAGGAAGAGGTGCGCGTCTTCGCACGTGAAGGCGGCAGGCACTCGAATACCTAACAACGCTGAGACAGGCAGAAGTTGTGCAATAAGTTCTTTCGCCGCAGAGAGTAAGGTTGGGTTGGGTGCCAGATGCTGGAATAAGCCTTGGTTATAATTAGGTCCAACGACGTCCTGCTCAAGTTGCGTCCAGAGTCTGGCTGTGAAGGTGTAGCCGTTCGATATACAGGCAGCTAAGAATCTTCGGCGAGGGTTGTCGAGTTCTGTATCTGGTTGACTCGCTGTTACGAGGTGTTCGCTCACGGTTCCATGTGCGACAATCCGTGTTGTCTCTATCGTGTTGGGAAAGATTGTGTACGTGGATCCTAGCTCGGTGTCTTGTACGCCTTTCCATGTGAAGGGAGCTGGAAGAAATACCACATCCAGTTCTATATCTTGCATGGAGATTCGATGGATGCCATGGAGGTCCCTCAACCTGAACCTGGGTATCGAAACATCGTCCAAGAGATGCCGCTGGAACCACGATGGTATGCCAAACAACCTGGGCAATGCCTGGCCGTTGAACATCGTAAGCGAATATGTCTCTCCTACTGCAAGTGATAGCAATGCAGCGATATACAAGAGTTGGTCTGCGTTGTCCAAAGTTGGCCCCTGGTACGAAAGTGCAAGTCCAGACATATTGACCATGATGCTTAGTTTATCCTCCAGGAGCAGACAGCCCTTCTTGCTCACAGCATTGTGTCTCGCCATGAGGCTGCCTCTATACCCTGGCTCGCGATCTCCAGCATCGATAGGTACGAATATCTCCTGGCCTACACCGTCACTCACAGCAGATCCCATTACGTAGTGTAAGGTCCACCACTTCATATTGACGGTCGATCCGTTCGGTCCGTTCATGATGAAGGTGGCATTGTGGATCTCGTTCCCTTGCCTCAGATCCACCCAGGGCTCATTCACATTGAATTCGTGGAAGCACCAGGCACGTTGCCACCAGCGGGCAGCCATGATTTTGTCCCGGAAGCTTTCGAAAATGGGTTGTTCATCGCTCGGCGGCCTCCAAGCTGGATCGTATGCTACTTTTGAGGGGTCGTACTTCTTACATAGAGCAATCTCCTGCTCGTCAAGATGAACGTCCTCAAGAAGAACCAGTAGGCGAATGCAGGATTTGTAGATGATGTCCATTGCTGCGACACACTTCTGCTTTTCCTCCGTCGAAACTTGGTTGATACAAAGCTGGTCCATCCAAATGCCAACACGGGGGTGATTCTTCTCACCAATGATGGCTTCAACAAAAGGCTTGCTTATTGGCCAGCTGCCGTATCGTTCATACCCATCGGGTAGGAAATCTTCCGAACGCCAGCAGTATGATACTGCCATATACTGACGCACGTATAGACCCGTCTTGTCGAAAGCAGATAAATCAGAATTTGGATAGACAAGACGGAATGGAGTATTCAGGATAGTTGATGCTGAACGTGTGGCAAATAGTGAATGGGTGTAAGGATCCCACTTCGCAAGGCTCCGGAGTGTGTTGCTTGCCTCATTTTGGCTCTGGTTGAGTTTAGTAAGACCATATTCGAAAATGTCGGCTTTGTTTTCCTCCGTCAGGGTCAATTGAAAGAGGTCGTTGCCTATGGACTCGAATGCAGCAGTACGATGCGGTACCTCCAACCTAGAATGCTTGGTCTCCGGTATTTTCAGTGTTGACATGTTACTGATACGCCCGAGTAATAGGGTAAAAGTGTCGACTATGTACATGCCACCCGATCATGCCACTGGGCAACGTGGCAATTTGTGGGTCGTGTTACGCATCGAGTTACTATTTCGCTTAGGAAGGCCGAAAGTGCTAATTATAGTCCGCTTCCTGCCTATCTTCGTTACTGCTACATGGCGCCTAACCGGTCAGGCCAACAACCTGAAAATTGTAATTACACAATGGAGCTGAGTCGGTCACCTTCACTGCGTTAGCTAACGTGAACGATTTTTCGAGATCACAGTGCATACCTCGAGGTTGCCGTATCCGCCACTGACCAGCTCACTGCCGTCCCATACCTCAAGCTGTACCTTACCAGGTGTCAAGCCGGTAAATTTGAACTTGTTGTAGCCCTCAACAAGGGTTTGCTTGCCTAGTTGCTTTTCACCAACATTGACTACAGCAACAAGGCCCTTTTTGCCCTTTGCTACGAGCACGATACCGCTTACGGCGTCTTCTGCAGCTTTTTCGATGTCGCCCGACTTTGCAAGAGGATCGGAGCCACAGTCCGCATCAACAGTAAGAGTGTGGTGCCAGAAGGTGCCTTGAACTGGCTTGTCGTTGGTGGGCACCATGTTTGCTGTCGTTTTATCGCCGCGCTTCCAGGCTTGAACAAACGCTGGTAGTACTTGCCAATATCCCTTGTGATCCCGATCTTTCACCAGAGCTTGGATGTTGGGAGAGCTGGTCATGGGCTCGCTCCAGAGGTTGCCCATGTAGTGACCTTCGCCGGCGTCGTTCCATGTCTGGAACTCTAGCATATCAGGCTGTAGATCTAGAGCTTGTTCGAAACGATATTCTAGATTGTCTTCTCCGCGACGATACCAGTTGTTGTTGGCATCAAGATGCTTAAATTGTACGGGCGAGATACCCATCATGAAGAGCTTTGAGGCACTGCGCGCACTTGATTGAAAAGCCTCGTCGTCCGCAGCGGATACAGGTCCTTTTTGTGAGCTCGAGGCTGGCCAAGAGTTCCAGTTGAAGACTCCATCAATGCTCTTCTTGTTCGCAAAAGCCTGGCTGGGATCCGACTTGTAAAAACCAGGAATGATCAACACGTCGCCTACTTTACTTTTGAGGCTGGACCACTGAGCATCTGACACATCCTCGCCGCCGAACGTGGAAACTATGGGCTTGCCATTGAGTTTGAAGTAGGAGGCTCTTTCTGTGTGCTCTTTCAGGTAATCGGCGTATTGGTTCGGATCCGAAAGGTGTCCAGCTGCATGATCGAATGAAAAGAAGAGTCCGAAGCCGAGATCATCAGCATTCTTGAACAAATATTCGACAGTGTTATTGGACCAGTAAGCAAATTGATCTGGAGCCGCAGTCAGAGCGAGTTGGTGAGACGGAGTTACCTCTGCCTACCATAGTTCAGGGCGAATGCGTCAAACCCCAGAGCTTTCGCATCAACGATATCTTGGCGGGTGTGGGCGTCTGTGATCTCGCCGATCATGTAGTGCGCAAAACTGTACATCAATTGTCAGAGTATACGCTAGAAGAGGCGGTCTACCTTACACTGGTTTGCCAGTTGCGCGCCGCTCAACTGCCCGGGTCGAACCAAGAGCTGCTAAGGTGCTGATAACGAAGACAGTGGTGACATGCATGACGATGCGTGTGATGATGTGTGGTTTGAGCTGAGGTGATATGTGTTACTCTGCTGCAGACGCAACCGACTCCCTACTATATATATCATGTCTTCTTGTGCGCGCGTGTAAGGCGGACCTCTAATGATTGAAGGTCCGGGGAACAATCGCTTGTAACTGGGCGTGCAGCTCATCGCCGTTGGTGCGTACGCATCGTGTGTTGCGCTGGGCGGCATACTTGAAACATTAAGGCTCTTGCGCGGAGATGCGAACTCCGTAGCAGCCCGTTGATCAAAGTCCGAACGCCACACAAAGCAGAGAGTATTCATCTGGTAATAGCTCCATGTATTTCAAAGGATTGCCATTCGTCGAGGACGGTAGTTATATGACGTTCATGCGGGACTGTTGATAGAATTAAATCGTCGCCACTCGAAGTTGCATGCCGGGCCATGCAAGGAAATTGGCGAGGGTGGATGTTGGGGGCCGAATACAGGGATCTTCGCTACCTACCTTGACCTGCGTATCTGGTTGCTGGTTTGAGTCGTGCAGCGGCGAGATGTGAAGTGCACCGAAACTGCCTGATTGGCAAGATGGAGGATGGTGCTATGCTCGTCAAGTCGTTCAGAGCGCCACAATCAATGCCACAGGGTAAGGAGTAAACATTAGAATCATAAATCTTCAATTCTTCATCTAACGTGCAATGGATGACCCACTAGTGCAGGTACTCGTTGAAGAAACCAACAGCATCCCGCTTCGCCTTCTCCAGCGCGTTCTTCTGCGTAGGGTCGTTGGGGTCACCACGAGCCGCAAAGCCGTGCGACACACCAGGGAAGTGAACGTACTCCCACGGGATGTTCAGCTGCGGCAGCTTCTCGAGTGTATACTTCTTGAGCTCCTCTGTGAAGGCAAAATCGTTTTCGGCCGAAAGGATCTGAATGGGAACCTTGATCGCGTCGATGTCGGCCTTTTCGACCAGCGAGGGGTGGGCCATGGAGATGGCGTCGATGAGCTGGGGATCAGCACCAAGCCTGAGGCACGCCCATGCTCCGTAGCAGTATCCGATGGCAATAACCTTCTTGTAATCCTTCTTCAGCGTCTGAGCGTGCTCCTTGATCTGCGGCCAACGAATCTCCTTGCTGTGACGGCCGATGAAGGCCCCGAGATCAAAGTCCTTGGCTTTCTCTGGGTCGGACAGCGCACCGGGGTCGACAACCTCGCCATCGAAGCTGTGAGAAGTTGGAGTCAGTCGCTTGTGGATTGCTTAATCTTGAGGTAGGCCTTACAGATCTGGTACGTAGACGGTCGCCTGGGATTCCTTCGCGAAGTGATCGGCAATCAGGCGAATGTTGGGGAGCTTCCAGCCGAAGATATCGGTAACGATGAGGATGGCAGCATCCTTGGAGTCACCAGCAACATAGGCGTTCGAGTTGTTGAGGGTGGTCTCCGTGCCAGTAGCCGTGCCATCCCACTTGAAGCCGGTTTTGCAGTTATCGCAGGACATCTTGCTTATGTTCTGATTGGCGTAGTGTGAGGTGTCTTAGGAATTTCAATCGAGTTGGTTGAGTTCAGGATTGCGACAAAGGGAGGCGTAAGTAGCCTTTTTGTTCTTGAAGTTGTTGGTGGGGTAGCTCGAGGCGGTCGATTGCGTCGACTCGTGAAGCTTTGCATTGCGCCCGACCAATAGGATACCCGCATCGGGGATCTTGCGGGCAGTTAATTGGCGCGCAAGTGGGGTTCGGTGACGAGGGTACAAGTACAATGTCGATAGGTAGACATCCTTGGAGATAAATATCGGCAAGGGTAAAGTCCGCTGTGGAGGCCTTTGCCGACTTTCGCCGCGCTTAAATAATCCGCAACGCAAAAGGCGGATAAGGTACTTTATTGTCGGCGTCTCCCAATCTTGTTGTCGGCGTCTTCCAATCGGCCCGCCGAAGCCGGAGTGACGACTCAAATCCCATGAAGTTTTTCTCAAATCTCTTCAAAAATGGGAAAGCGATGACCGGCGGAGTCGATGTGCAGAGCCTCTGAGGTCACAAGCTGCATTCCATGACGTGCAGAACAAGATGTGATGCAGACTAGGAGTAAGGTCAGCTGTAATCATCTCAAAGTTGCTTTAAGCGGGCGGACTGCGTAGTTCCTTCGATAAGTCATCTCAAGAACATTGGACGTGGCAGCGAACAAGTTATTGCGATTCGATCAGCTCAAAATCAGAAGGCACCTCCGGGTGAAGAGATCGATGTGCTGTAGCCACTCTGCTGCTCCTTACATATGTGATCATGAACGTCTTACCCAACGGTGGCAGGGTGTGGCCTCGCGCTGCTTGCCATTCTTTGCGCTTCCTGGCCCACTCTTCCGTCTGGAACCAGTGCATGATCCAAGCGACTGGAACGGCGCGGATACAAGCGATGAAATTGAGGTCAGCTTCCCTCTCTTGCACTGCGAACCTGACATTGCCTCGAAATTGGCCTGCTTTCAGCAAAGGAACCTCATAGTCGCCGTAAAGAGGGGTGAAGTACGTATCGTTCTCCTGGTGCATCGTGTCCTGTTTTCTGTGCATGTCTTCTTGTGAGCGAATCTGTTCAGTCTCAATTGACATCAGATGCTTGAATCGCCCTTCAGCCATTGATTCCGTGTATAGAAGATCAATAACTCGACCGATGACATGAGTCTCCCACGAGTATCCTAGCTCGGGATTCTTTTCGTCGATAGTCCATAGAGGCTCTTCCGCATGTGCTGTAAGCCAAAAATGGTAAGCATGTGCAATTTCGTGCACCAACGTGATGGCGAAAGAGAACCACGCTCTATAACGCTCTGCCATGCTTGCCTGGTCGAACCGTTCTCGGAAAAACTTCTGAAAGCCAGCATTCATTGTGACGACAGGATGTAGACGTCCGTCTCTTTTTTCTGTAGGCCAATCGGACCGTCGAAAGTCGCGATACCACGGCAAACTACTCTTCTCAGCTGACGTAAACCCGTAGGAATTGTCACCCATATGATCATAACCCAGGGGCATCCACATGAGAGTTATGACGTGGCCCAGCTCTTCAATATTGCTCTTGACTGTTCTCAGAGCCTCTGGAGTCTCGGCAGACCTTCGTGGCTCGACATAGTGTCTAAGGGGGTAATGCGATTTCACTCGGAGATCAGAGAAAGTCAAGCGACTAAACCAGAGGAGAGGATAATCCTCACTGAGAAACAAAGACGCCAGCTGAAGCGCTGGCATAAGGTTGCGATGCCATGGATCGTGGAAATGCTGTTGAGGCCCTTTGGCCCATCGAAATCTCAGAATAGGTAAGACATCATTAGTCAGTGAGGGTGCTGGCCAACCGTTTCCTGTTATACCATGGTCCTGGGCTTTTAGGTGTGATCTGTGTTGCATGAAAATTTTAGAGAGAAAGTCGTCGATCGTGGGCATGTTGGCGTTGGTGTGTGGGTAGGTGCTCCGCCTTAGCCTGGTATACATACAGTATATAATCACGTCATTGAAACCTGGTAAGAATTGATAGTCTTAGCCATGGACAAGACTGCTTCAATGTATCGAAAGATTCAATGATTCAGCTCCGAGCTAGACAAACAAGACAATCAACGTTCACGGGCTATTCGCAGAGCGTGCATACTGTCACAGTGTCGCGATTACCAAACGATCTGAATATGGTCAATTTGTGGACACTAGACCTTTGCTTGCTGGCAAATGGTATGGTTCGAAGTGACGAACCTGCTGCTCCTAGCATGACCCCTCAAGTGGCGTGATGCATTGTGAGGGATCAGACACACAGATCGAGCTGCCACTGAGTTCTGAACAGAGATTGGCAGAGGTATGGCGATATGCTTTCCGCAAGCAGAGATACAACGAGAATGAAGTGCGCTGAAGCGCGAACTCTAAGTCCTAATTTGACAACTCGTAAGCGGACTAGTGGCCTTGGCATTGTGTACAAGGAAAGTGCACACAGGCCGACCAAGTCCTTGCGACACCATACCTCACAATCCAGGCGTACCAGAACAGCTAAGCTGCACGGAACTACGAGCTACAATTTCGCCAGCTGGATGCTTGGTATGAACCACTGTTGCACCTCCGAGCAGGTCTCATAGTCTGGCGGGAAAAATTGTGGGCCCAAGACATTTTTCTGCACCTTTCCAGTCGCTGTCTTGGGAAGCTCTCCGGGAGCGATTCGAAGCAGCGTCGGCAGCTTATAACCGGCCAGTCTTTCTCTCAGGTCCCGCCGAACGTCCTCTATGGTGAGGAGATATTCAGTGTTGCCATAACTCGCGAGGAACGAATCAGTCATTTCTTCCTCCTGCAACGAGACTACTGCCGCAACTCGCTGTCCAAACTCCTCGTCGGCAACGCCAACCACCATAACTTCGGAAATATACGGCAGTCCTAGAAGCTCGCGCTCGATATCCAGTGCAGATATCTTGTAACCCCCGGACTTGATGATGTCTAACGATGCTCGACCGACAATGAAGTAGTAGCTGTCTTCCCTACGAGCTATGTCCCCAGTCCGGAAGTAGCCGTCCTCGTCGTGTGCTTTCGCAGTTGCTTCTGGATCCCGAAGGTACTTGGAGAACATATGCTGGCATGATCAGCCGTGCCACAACCGCAGCATGCTTCTGACTTACCGGACTTTTCACTAAGACCTCGCCTTCATCACCATTCGATAATTTCACATCGACACCGCTCGCAACTTGACCCACAGAGCCATCTGGTACTCTTTTGTCGTCCAAACGTACCTTGAAAACAGCACCGAATTCGGTAGCGCCATACCTCTGCACTATCCGCTTCTGCATGAGCGTCGTCCAGAATTCATTCAAAGGCTGTGGTAGAGCTGATGTTCCACAGAGACACGCACGAAATTGTCGTGCACCAGCAATGTACTTCGCCAAATCTTTGGAAGGCAGCTTGGCCAGACGACGTTGGTAATGCCGCCGCATTCGCATGTAGATGGTTGGAACGCCCGAGAAGAACGTCAGTCTTCGCCGAAGGTTCGTTGCCCCTTCTTTCCATCTTTCCCACATCCAAATTTCATCGAAACCACCACTTCGAAACTCGATGCGACTGCCAGATACGAGAAATGGAAAAAAGTTGATTCCAACACCAGTCGCGTGGTGGACAGGAAGGACGTGCAGCATCACATCGTCTTCAGTAAGTCTGTAATGGTCTGCGACAGATAAGGCGCAGTCGAAAACAAAGGACCTGCGCATCACAGCACCCTTAGGAGGGCCGGTTGTGCCGCTTGTGAAAATTACAACGCCAGGTGCATTTTCCTCTAACGCATGATCCGAAGATATCAGGATCTCTGATGGGTCCAGCGGTGGTGCATACATGCACGAAGCAATCGGAACTCCGCGAAAGTGTTCATTGCTTGTGGTTGCAATCCGCTTCTCGAGGTCACAGCACTTCTTGAGATCAAGCGAGCTGACGAGGACTAATGCAGAGTGCGACTTCTCCACAAAATACGCGGCTTCTTCGACAGGCAGCGCAGGTGTTATTGGAACAGCTGCTGCACCCAGAGCAAGTACTGTGAGCATGGCAACTGTGTACTCGTATCCGCCAGCCGCCACTATTGCGATATAAACCTCATCTCGCCGATGGAGAGCAGCCAGCGTGTCGGAGTCAAGCGTGTTCGATACAGTTTCGCGCAAGGCTAACACATCGGAGAGCAGCTCGAGGTGGGTCCTTTGATGCTTGGATCGCACATCATCGATCGCTATGCGCGCAGGTGTTCGACTTGCGTATCTCAGCAGCCGGCTGAATAATGGCTGTCGAAGTCAGTCTCCCTGAGCGTACTCTATCAGACCACATACAGTGTTGGGTAGCACATTATACCCATTGTGCTTGGGAACCATAAACGAACGATCTTCCATCCTCTGGTCTGGCCTGTCACCATCGAGCCACTTCTACATGCTTCAGCCTGAGCTTTAGAGGCTTTGGTCACAATTACGAATCACTGATTACATTTCGAATTGCCTGGGCAATCGAGTCGCCGAACGGGTCTACGAGGTCATGTTAGCTCGATGGCAAACATCGGCATTTCGTAACAAGGCTGTTGGTGCGCGGGGGCCTCAATTCCTACCCCGCAAACACCACTCCCGGCGCTAACACCTTCAGGTCCGTGACCATACACGCCAACGACACCTGCGATCTCATGTCCTCCTGTTTATGTTCAGGAAAGAGAAGAACAGAGACTATGATGCGCAGGTGACGAACAAAGCAGGGCACCCGTGCGCACACATACTTCGAAGCGACACCTGTGGGACGTTCTGGTCCCACCAGCCTGCTCTTCCTGCGACTTGCATGTATCCTACACATGCACTGCGACTCTCCAGGGTGGGATCGAACAAGCAATCCTGAATCCAGGAGATATTGCCTTCAGATCGAGACCGAGCACCTCCGGCATGCCCATACTTGTCGCCCTCGCGTCCCAGACGGGTAGTCGCATAACACAAAAGTCCGCTAAGCCACTACGGGATGCGTCGTCCGAATGGCGTATTATCTCAATATTCCAGAAGACCAGTCGAAGATTAGTGAGGGCGGGCCGGTGTATAACGTCAGACAAACTCTTGCCTCTATTGCGGTCCGCAGCCCGGATGATCCATTTCCGGATGAAACTCCATGGCTGCATTTGTTCGGAAGACGATCCGTGCAGTTTTGCTCGAGCTATGTCAGCAGTCTGAACATGCACGGAGTTGGATTCGTCTGCATGTGTCGAACGGTTTGCATGCCACGATGCTGCACCGCACCGCTCATGCAGGGAAGATCGCGGCATATGAAAAGCTGTCATCGATTTCTCACACCCCCCTCTTCCGATGAGTCCATTGGCCGACACACAGGGTCGCATTAGAGCTGTTCTGTTGTTGAACGGGATTTAAGAGTTGCACGCGACCTAAGAAGGCTACGTGGCGCTTAGCCTCTCTCGAATCACGATCGTTACAGCCTGCCAGCTTCCACCGTCCAGCACGCAGGTTATGGCGGCATCTTCGGTTTTGCTGTTTCCATCTGGTGTTGAGTTGGCAGATACACTGGGTCTTGGCTGAGGCTGAGGAACCCACTCGGCGACGTGGCTGCTCGATGCGTGTGCACCTATGACGCATGGTTGCCTACGTTGTGGCCCAACTCCCCCCAGGTCTGATCACAACAATGCTCACCGCTACCACCGCTACGCGGCGACTGCACGAACCCACCTTGAGTAAATGCGCCGTGCTTGCGTTTCAGAATTCACTGAAAGCGCGCGGTTTCCAACCACCTGGATGGTGGGATCCTGCGTTGCCTTGCATGGGCATGAAGCGCAACATATTTGGCTGTTGCCTCAGCTGTTGATCAGTACGCGCTCGGGGTGCGAAGGGCAACACGGCGTCTATTTGGGGTGACCAGATGGTGGCTTCGCATTGTTAGTCGCCATGCTGCCAGCCAATACAGCTTCCCGTATGGCGTGACAGGCCCTGCATCCGATCCGTCATTTCGATGCTGCGGCCGTGTGCCAGCGTTGAACGCCGAGTCTGCTTGAGCGTCAGCCTGACCAAGTACAGAAGAGGACGAACGAAGGACTATTGCACTGCCTTGTCCTCCCGGACCTGACACAGCGACTCACGGCAGGGTATTGTCTGCTTTTGAATTGCCTGTCACATCAGGTCCGCAGGAGCGGTTGGCGCCCGGCGAGCAGCCGAACTTGATCGCGTCCTTACCCTACATGTCCAGGTTGGTGGAGCCGCCGAGTGAACGTTCCCAGAAGCGGAAATCTATGGCGTGCATCCGCTGCGTTTGGTTCAGGAACCGCGAAATCATAAGGCGGACGGGGAAGACGGGGCGCTCAACGTTGGGCGCCGGGTGCGACCCGGAACCCCTGTCTGAGCGAAGCTTGCTCGGGGATGCGGCCTGGTGCCCGACCATGGCTCCGCCATTGCACGAAAATGGAATGGCGATTGCTGTTAGCGCATTCGGGCCGTGTGCCAAACGTCTCGGTCAACGCGGCCTAGCCGTCACACAGGTTCACAAAGGGACCTTGCGGTGACAGCTCTCGTGGTTTTCCTGCGTGTTTGTTACCCCTTCACCGCAAGGTCTCATTGTCAAGCCCCCGCAGACTCACTGTAAATGTGACTGTTCCCACTTTTGGTATATATACTAACCGCGGCAGGCCCCGGATATGTCCTTAGACCTCTTTTTGACAACGCGCAGTTCTGACGCTAGCATATTATCGTGGATCGTACCAACATGATCGTCAAAGCAGGATCCCCACCCGCTGAGGACCTCAAGTCGTTCCATTTGTCGTTTCTCGACCAGAACGCCGTCCGAGTTTACACCCAGACACTGTGTATCTTTCCTGTAGGAGCCATTTGTTCGCCAAACGTGAATGACAGCTGACGAGTGCTCTCACAGTTCCCAGATCAGAACAACGCTGAGGCAGCTATCCAAGCTCTCGACGATGGATTACGCCTGACACTCCAGAAGTTTCCATTTCTCGCTGGTATCCTCAGCCTAACCGACGACAACTCAGGGAGACTGCAACTCCAGTACCCACTCGACGTCACGGATCCAGCGTTGACGAAAGGCCTTTTTGCTGCCAAGCAAATCCTCGTGGACGACTTCCCTCATCCATACGAAGAGCTCAGAAGGACCGGCATGCCACCGAGCGCGTTCAAGTGTACCACGTTTCTTCCAGATGACTTTGCCAACTTTCCTGCTGTCCCTGCCAACGGCGAAGGTCTCTGCGATTTCGATCTCAGCGATGCTCCAGTCATGAGAGTGCAGGCATGCTTCATACCTGGCGGCCTCGTTCTGAGCATCTACGTTCACCATAGCGTTCTCGACTTCCATGGCATCTCGACTTTCTGGGAGACCCTAGCTGCCAACGTTTCTTACGTCGCACAGTCGCATGGTTCCAGGATCTCGGATCCAGGTAACATCAAGGACCATCATAGACTATTGCCTAGCTAACCCTGATAGTGCCACCAAGTATAGCCGATTACCAGTCCTCGTTACGAGTCAAGCTTGACGAGCGTGTGTCTCACAGTGGAGCGCAACGTGCGGAAGCGGACTGTTATTGTGATGGTACCTACAAGTACAAGAAAACCCTACCAGACGACACTGAATGCACGCAACGGCTGTTCGTGATCCCGGCAGCTCGAATCCGCCAGTACCGCGAGCGATTGCGACCGCACTTCCCGGCCTCATCGCCTCCCACGCTATGCAATGTCCTTGCTGCACTGGTATGGACGCACGTTACACGCGCCAGAGCAGCTCGCTTAATTCATCACGGCTATGCCGAGACGAACTGTGGAATTGCTACCGATCTTCGACGGAGATGGAAACCTCCGGTCGGTGCCGATTATACAGGCAATTGCGCGCTATTTTCCAAATGCACAGCCGAGATCTCAGATCTAACAGCGGAGGAATGGTAAGTTTGTTTTTATCCTGCATAAGCCGATCCGTGCGCATCGCATCTGCATACCTGCATGATGATCACAGCTCTAGACTTTGCGCTACCCTAATGCGTCGTAGTCTGTCAGCTAACCAACGATGCAGTGTAACCGACAAAACCATTCTTCGCGTCATCAAGAAGATCAAGAATACCATCACAGGAGTGAACAACGACTGGATCGACCGTCACTTTGCCTTCTTCAAGGGCGTAGAAGAGATCAAGGATACAGAATGCGCCTTGGCCCTCAGGTTCGGGTCTGACTGCTACATTGTACGTGGAAAACAGCTGTGTTCGATACATCATACTGATCGGGATAGACATCGTGGCTCAATTTCGGTGCCGACTACTGTTGGGGCATTCCTGGGACCGACTTGGCTGAGAACTCCCTCGGGGGCCGGCCTGAATTCATCAGGCGAGCATGGGGTCCCGGCGATGGCGGGATGATATTCCTTCCGAGAAGGAGACATGTTGCGAACGGTGCCGAAGCCCCCTTCGAGATCCTAACCCGTCTTTCTAAGGAGGACATGGACCGCGTTTTGAAGGAGAATGGTGGCTTATGCAGCTGGTCTGAAGCTGTGGTCCTATAGGGTAGGCCGCGTCTGACATGACCAGCTCCTTGCGACGGTGGCGAAGGCAACCGCGTCTGCCGACAGTAAAATGCTGTGGCCTTTTGGGATGCCTGGTGCACCCTTGTTGATGAACTCTTTCGATATACGCTCCTGCATTGTTTGAAGGATATGGTTACTGGCGTTGCATCGCCACATTATGGCAACTGGGGATATCCTGTACAAATAGCTAGTCGATTTTGGGTGGTTTCTGTTTCCATCCCACTTGAGGATGATGTCGGATCCGGGTTGTTTCTCATTTCAGTTTCGATAAATCTTTGTAATTTCGGGCGCATGCCTCGGCTCGAGGCCCGCCGCCAGCAGCCGCGACTCGCGCTGCTTCCTTTTGGGTGTCAACAAGCAACAACAATTGTTCATCGTCTATCAAATACTAACAACTGATACTGTTTGTGATGTATTGTATTCTAAGCGCGACACTACGTCCACGCATTGATTGCTTTGTAATAGTCACCAATACCGAAAATTGCCGCTTTCGCACCGCGCGACACCATCCCCGCCTCACGGAGATACACCATTAAGGTGGCCGCCACCATCTGCATTGACAGTTGCGCTGCTTCTACCGAGGCTGAGACGACCGCCAATATGACATATACACGCATTATTGCCGCCAACGCTTGCGATCAACGTTACACGCCCCAGGCCTATGTGGTGCTCGGTTGAATAACTTACCCCTTGCACACCACGACTTCGAAGGGGCCCTGCCTACTGCACATATTGCGAAAGCGACGCTCGCGTCATGCCAGACTTCACCGATCATCTCCAGCCAGCTCATGATGGGACCGCGACTTTGCAAGCCGAACGCAATGGCTCAGCGATTGAGGTCAATGAGCTGGCAAGGCATCTACTATCCCGCGACGACTTCTTGCAGCGACAAGGCAAGGTACTCAGGGTTCTGAGCAGAGAAAATCTGTTCAAGAAGGACCAGCAGCTCAATTTGTCACGGCCTGAACGGTATCATCTGGGATTGGCAAGGGCAAAAGCAATACAGAGGATTATACGCAGGGAAGGCTGGGATCACGCGGATTATAGCATGGCAGAGTATCTGACCGACGAAATGTCGCCGTACTTTTTGCACATGTCTATGTTTGGTCAGAATCTTGCTTTTACTTGTGTAACGTGGGCGCCAATCTGACACCGCCAGTTACCACCGTACGCGAACAGGCCTCTAAGGAACAGCAAGCCTACTGGATGCCTAAAATTATCAATTACGACATCATTGGCTGCTACGCGCAGACTGAACTCGGTCATGGGAGTAACGTGCGAGGATTGGAAACAACAGCGAAATGGGATCCCTCGACTAAAGAGTTTGAGATCCACAGCCCATATTTGACCGCAAGTAAGTGGTGGAATGGCTCCATGGGTCGAACCGCCACACATGCTGTACGTCTTGTGTACGACCAGGAGGATAGCAGTCCCAGCTAATCATGCCTCAGATTGTGGTCGCACAGTTGCTTTTGCCGACTCGAGACAACCCGACTGCCTACACCTCTCACGGCCCGCAAACATTCCTGTTGCAGATTCGGGACGCAAAGACTCATCAACCGCTCCCAGGCATAGCCGTGGGCGACATCGGCCCGAAGTATGGCTACGCTTCCATGGACAATGGTTACATGTTGTTTGACCATCACCGTGTCCCCAAATCAGCAATGTTGTCGCGTTACGCAGAAGTCTCTGACGAAGTTGGGACCTTTACGCGGCGCGGGCATCCGGCGGTTGTCTATGGATCCCTGACTTTTGTGCGCGGTCAGATCATCATGCACGCCAGGCTTGTGTTGGCGCGTGCTGTGACCGTTGCGGTAAGATATTGCAGCGTTCGCCGCCAGTTCTCGGATCGCGACGCCAAGTCACGTGATGCTCCCGAGATGAAGGTGTTGGACTACCCAACAGTGCAGATCCGCATACTGCCTCTGCTGGCCACGACATTTGCTTTACATTACACCGGCGAGTACTTTTTCAAGCTATACCATGAATCGCGCTCAACAATTGAGAACGGTGATTTCGGGCCCTTGGCGGAGCTTCACAGCGCTTCTTCCGGTCTGAAGTCATTATGTACCACGCTTGCGGCAGATGGCATTGAAACATGTCGGAGGTCAATGGGTGGACATGGGTTTGGTGGGGGGAGCGGCCTTATAGGGTTAAACTCAGACTATCTTTCCAAGCCCACAGTGGAAGGAGACAACTGGATGATCACACAGCAAGTCGCGGCTTATCTGATCAAGAAAATGCAGCACTGCGTCGAGAACCCAGAAGCCCCCTCCAAAGATCCAACAGACGAGTTATTCAAATACTACCTGCAGAACAAAGACCACAGGATCCCAGAGTCATACACCAACTCTGCATCAGGCAGCATCGACGATAGCAGCATCGACGATAGCAGCATCGTCTCGATCTTCCAATGGCGAGCAGCAGCACTCAGCTACGCTGCATACGAACAGCGCATCGTGCAGGCGAGAGGCTGGACTCGAATGATGATCCAGCTCCACGCGCTCTCCCGCGCCTATAGCGAGCAGATCCTAGTCACCAACTTCCACAACGCGCTGCTCTCCTCCGCGGAGCACGCACTTTCAGGCCCCACGCCCGAGGTGCTCCGACTCTGCTTCCGTCTCTTCGCCCTGCACACCATGGAACAGGGCGCCACCTCGTTCGTGCTTACTACGTCCGTGCCGCACGCCTGCCTTAGCCTGCTGCCGGAGTCCGTGCTCGAGCTCATGGCGCAGATTCGCCCCCACGCTGTTAAGCTGGTGGATGCATGGTCGATTCCTGATTATCTGCTTGATTCGGCACTGGGCCGCTATGATGGGAAGGTGTATGAGGAGTTGTTCGATATGGCGCATCGGAGGAACCCGCTGAATAAGGTGACGTTCAATCCGGACTATCGGAGTGAGGAGATTGTGCTGGGAAGTGGGGACGGCGGGAGACACGTGCTTGCGAAGTTGTAGAGATGATACGTCTTGTCACGCTGGGATGCTTCATAGGCTATGCAATGGTGACCAAGGCTTGATGTGCTGCTTCCCGGACATGAATGAGATCCCTCTTTTCTTTCCTTTGTCATTTTCAGTCTCCAACCCACCTCCTCACATCAGTGGTCGCTCTTTCTCATATCTCTTCCCTCTGCCCAGAAATCAGTCTCCCAACCTTATTACCATAAAATTCTGCTCCAGCCCTCCTACGAAGGAAATCTACCTCACCACATTTCCCCGCCACAACAAGGTGTCAAGTATTCCTTCAGATGGGCCAGGTCACACGCAAGAATGCTAAGCGACTGAAGCTGTTTCGGTTCTCCCAACCTAAGCAATACTCTGCCCATCCTCGTCTGCCACTTGTACCAATTGTACCCAAGAACGACTCGAGGCTCCTCTCGCCAGTCCGTGAAGCGCAACGTCTTGTATGAATTCTTCGCGTCAACATGATGGGCTGTTTCCCACCGGATCTGGCTACAGCTCTCATGGAGTCCTTGCCCTCTGTTCTGGGCTCTGAGGCGGAAGTCCTTCTATCGCACCAAGTCCACGGTGTCAAACGAGTGCGCGTAGATCACGTTGCGCAGCTCGGCGGGGAGACGGAAGAGCGGCGAGTTAGGGTGGTTGCGCTGCGTGCTGTGCGTGGTAAGTAATGTGGCAGTTGTCTCACGAGAGTGGTCTACGTACATTGCGAGCTGTTCAGGCGCAGCTGGGGGTATTTCGGGTGCGGTTGTCATCGTGATGGTGGTTGAGAGTATTTCGAGGTGGAGGGGTAGGAGGTAGGTGAAGTGAAGGTGTGTAGGTGGGCGCACAATTGCGGATGAGCGCAGGGCCTGGAGCCTAGATCAGCGGACCTCTTTCATTTTTCACTTGACTTTCGATTAGGTGTTGGTGTCTTCCATATGGCAGCTGAGCTACACCGGCACTCGAGATAGGAATTCTCAGTCTTTCACAATTTCTGGATGGCAGTGACAGCTTGGAAGCTTTTCTCAGGGTAGCCACATGGACTTTAGCTAGCCGCAAAGCTGTCTGTCTTACTATATGAAGAAGCTCGTTTCCTTTGAGCGACGTTTCTTGAGGACAACAGACCGCTAAGTTGGCTACAAATCCCACAATGGAAACCCTGATTAGCTTCGTATTGTTACAGTTCAGATTTGAGAGCTACCATACGCATCACGTCTCTCATGGCTAGCCACAGTATGTGAGGCAGCACCATCGTCAGAGTCTCGGATCAACGCTTCTCCACTGGATAAGTAGCTCCGAAGGGGAGATGGAAATCTATTTCTGTTTTCACTCGAGCATATGCTCAAAATAGATCAGCTACAACTTACTTGGCACCCTCATGAGCTGATACTCCTTCCTACCGCTCTCCAGATGCATCTTCCCTTCCTTCTTGATCTGCTCTACCGATGTAAACCCCGCGACATTCATAAGTATGTCGAGATCCGCGAGCAGTGAGCGAATGACGTGGTCCACGCCCGTCTCGCCCATGATGGAGAGTCCCCAAATCCACAAACGGCCCACCCATACAAACTGCGCGCCAAGGGCCAGGGCCTTGAACATATCGGACGCGGATCTCACGCCGGAGTCGTACATGACTGTTGTCTGGCCACCAACAGCCTCAACAATGCGCTCCAACGCATCCAAACTCGCCACTGCGCCGTCTACCTGCCTTCCAGCGTGATTGCTCACTACAATCCCATCGAACCCCAACTCCACCGCTTTGCGCGCATCGTCCGTGCTCTGAATGCCCTTGAGAACAAACGGCTTTCCCCCGCTCATCTCCTTCCATACCTCCATCGCCCATACGGCCTTGTCCCATGTGTGCGCCCGCCCATGCCACACTTGATCGATCCACATCGCACCCGCCTCATTAGGCTGTTTCTGCGGATCAATTCCAGCCTCCTTGAGCCGTTGCTGAAACACCGGATCGCTAAGTCCCAAATCTGCGCCGATGCCGTGGTAGAACGCGTAGTTACTGGTTGCGACGTCGTCGTGGCGCCAGCCCAGCTGCTACGTGTCGAGCGTGAGGATACACGCAGTGAAGCCGCTGTCGACGGCTCGCTGCAGTAGAGACTGCGTGAGGGCGTCGTCGTGTGGCATATACAGCTGGAAGAAGCGCACTGCGCTGTCGGAGCCGTCTTTGCTTGCTTCTGCGCCCGCGTCGTTCGCAGCGCCGACGTCTTCGATTGGTTGGCTCCCCGCCGTTGAGAGTGCGTATGGCAGGCCTAAGCCGCCGGCGGCGCGCGCAACGGGGAGTTCGCCCGCGGGATGGTAGATCTTGTTGATGCCCACAGGCGCAAAACCGATGGGGCCATTCACCTCGTGCCCGAAGATGGTGGTTCGGGTGTCGCGTTTGTTGGTGTCGACGAGCATGCGTGGGATGATGCGGTGGCGGTAGAAGGCCTGGCGGTTGGCGGTGTGAGTGTGAGACTGTCCTGCATTGGAGGAGGCGTAGAACCAGCCATTTTGTGTGAGCTTGGCTTTAGCTTGTTCTTCAAGTTTGGCTGGGTCTGTTGCGATCAGGACGGTCCAGGGCATGATAAGAGAGCCTTACCAGTGTTGAAGAGGGGGTTTTCACCCTCGTTGGATCTCCAGAAGTTGTGGCGTTGGTAAAGTGCATATTGAGGTGTTTTGCGTACTTTGGAGTTTTCGTTCTTGGGATCCATGGTGATGACTAGAATCTGATGTGGGGAATGACAATCGCATAGAAAGACAGATCGTAAAGAGAGATGAATCCTACCTATCGCTCAATTAACCTCCATATATCCCGTCCCCATCGGTTCATCCGGAACACACGCACTGGTGACGCTTCACCGATACATGACGAACGCCTGAAAACCACACGGCGACGTTACTGGGGTTCACAACACTACATCGACATTCGCCCGGCACATTGCGATACGTCAAGACATCTCAAACCATGTAGATTATCCCCGTGCGCAGAACGTGATTGGAGGCTCGGCGGATGATGTCGCGGTGATGATATGGTCCCGCGCGGCATTGGCGGGGATGTGGGGCAGGAAAGCTTGTTTGACGGCTTCATTCGACTTCACGAACAACATCACTATTAAGCACAACCAATGCAAATTATCTGATCGATGTTCTCCAGCTCCGTTTACTTGGACTTGCAGTGCAGCAGGTCTCGGTACACCGCCATCTCGCTCCCAGTCAATGACCTACTTCTTCCGGCGCTTGACTGGTCTTTCCTGGACGACCACCGGCTCATCGCTATCATCCTCCTTCTTCATATCTACGGTCTTAGCCTTCCCTTCTCCCCCAAATTTCTCCACCTTAGCCACGGCCTCTGATAACTGCGGTCTCGTCAGCGAACTGAACTGTTGTATTGTCCTTGCTACGTACTTCGTCATTTGTCATAGCCCACCACGTGCCCAACGGACACTGGTCTGGAGGTATGACGCTAAGGGAGACCAATGTTTCTGGTCAACGTCAGCGTGTTCTTCGTACTGGCGTGATGTGCATACTGAACGATCGATATTTGTAATGGAAGACTGCGAAAGGTCGTTCGTTGCCAGACACATATTCGAAGATATACGAATCGTCTCCGAGGCAGAGTTCTTCAGTGTCAGGTGTGGGCGGGTCCAGTCTAGTACATGTTAAAGTACGGGTCGATGTTGGAACGGTGCCTACTTACGTGACTCTCATATCTGCTGTCGAGTTTTTGATGGCGTGTGAAGGTATGAGACTGTCGTCTAAAGAGATTAGCGGAACTTTGACTCTGGAGCGTTCGCTTAGGAGGATGATCTTCTGGAACAGAATTGAGATCGTGCCGAGGTTTCCAAGACGATCTGCGGATTTCTTGTCGATCCTCTCGTCGCTCTCATCTGGCACTTGGCATCAGTCGATACAAAATGAGCATCGGTGGTAAGACTTACAGGATGAGATTTTGGAGTAGCGAAATCTTTGCTGCAGTAATTCTCCCTGACCTTTCAGGTATCCAGAGGTCCCTCTCAACCGCAAAGAAATTGTTTTCCCTTGAGTTCATTGACAATATCCACATCGAGTATGTATGTGCGCACATCCATGCCGTCGATTCCGATGACCACTCGGACACTAACACCCGGTGTGAAGAATGATCGGTCGATGTTAATATCGAAGAAAAGGAAAGATCCTTCAGGGGCCTCAATGTATCTGGTCACAGTCCCGTGGAGCCGATCACACTCATCGTAAGCATATTCGGGTTGGTTGCCACCATAATCCACACCGAGCTTGGACGCGTAGTCAGGATGATATCCCATGACTGGCGGAGCAATGCTGTAGAGGTTGCTGCATCGCCCTATGTTTAGGAATGCGGCCACATTTTATACAGGCTGTACGTTTGCTCAAGCACAGCTGACCTGTACGAACGTAGTTAAAATTCATAAGCTGACCTCAAGTTTGTTGGATACACCTGACCTGCACAGAAGTCACCGGTTTCCTGCGCAAATTGTAGGAAAGTGGGAACACAACTCCGCTTGTTTGCTTAACGATCGTTTGTTGCCATCGGGGCTCATCAAAGCTGGGGAAAAAATTCACTTCGTACATTGGAACGCTGGTTGAAATATCAGAGCAGACTCGCTTCAGCCACCAGCAAACTCGACAGCCGAATGGAATCGTTCACTCACGCGCGATAAACACCACACAGCATCTCCCCAGGTTGTGAATCTGGGCTACTGTAGAGAGACAGGTGGTCTGCCGGTCAGCTAGTGGCCGACCGCCAAGCCCACCTACTTTCACTTCCCCTTCCACCCAGATCACCGCCCTCGGACCCACCAAAAAACAGCCAGCCGGTACCACAGCTCGAACCCGGGTCTGCTCAAGTGGTACAGGAGGGCAAAAGAAAAACGTTCGACTGATCACCGACCCCCCAATACCGCGACTGGTAACAGCCACATGTACC
>JUDZ01009572.1:0-28442 GCA_000812845.1 Stagonosporopsis tanaceti | reverse complement strand
TTGGTGAGCGAAGGCCCTAGTAGATGGTACTTCAGTGAGTCGTGCTCGTTGATGGCAGCAGTTGTCTGCTGTGGGGACTCCGAGGCCTGGGCTACTGCGCGCATGGCTCTGGTGCTCTGTCGTAAGTCGGGCGGCGGTGCAGGGGTCTCGGTCGACGCGTTCATGGTGGGAGGCGCCGCTGCCCCGGACGCGCCCGCTGGCTCGGTGGGGGCATGTCGGGCGGGGGTAGAATTTTTCGAGCGAGATGGCGGGGACGAGGGCGGCGGTGAAAGGGTGGACCCTGTTGCACTTCTGGTCATGTTAAAAACACATGCATGGTGAGCACAGCAGCGATGCTGAGGCTGCCTATGATGCAGGCATGACTTGACAATATGACGCGCTACGATGCGCTAACTATGCAGGGCAAGCGGCCGAGGATTCATCAGGGATCAACCAGATCCAAAGGACATCATTAATCACACCACAACAGACACAATCACCGCCCAGGAACCCCTCTCTGACTCCCAGGAGAGATGGATACGACCGCGACCGCACCTAACACACCACCACTGTTCTTGTAACGCGGGGTTACCATCCGCGCCGCCCACCGCCATCGAAGCCTGTGTCCACCGCCTCCGCTTGCAGAAACACCAAGCCAAACAACCACCATCATAACCACCGACCCCCCAGCAACCATCCCATTGCTCCCTCTCACGGCCATGATCCGTCTGTGCTTTGGCACCTCCCTCCTTACCTAACGCCTCTCGACCACCTGGAGGATGCCCCTCGACCGCAACACCCCAAACAACCCGCGGCCTCTAAAGCCCACGCTCGCTAGCAACCGAACCGCTGCAAACGGGAAGAGTCCTGTGACTCCCCGCCTCGCTCTCGCGCCTTCGACTCCGTCCACCAACTCGTCACAGCCAAGTCGCACTGTGCGCAGCGCCAATGGAATCGCCCCGAGGCTTGCCGCCTCCATTAAGGAGGACGCCGCCAAATCGCTCCTCAGCGTCAATGTCACCCCGCGCACCGCGTCGCGGAAGTCGCGGGTAGGAGTGAGCAGCAACTCCTCTACCCCGAACATCTCACCCGCGACGACCCCTATCAGCTCCCGCGCCTCGTCCACGGTCGATTTTGCGCATAGGGAGCACGGTTCTGGTCAAAGTGGGCCTGCAATAAATGCGAACCACAGACCACGGAGCACGGTGGGGAGCAACAGCCACAACGCAACACCAACACCTCGGCTGCCGTTGTCGAATGTTTACAATCACACGCCGCCTGAGACAAGTCAAATACGAGATGCTTCAAACATGTTCTTCCACGCGAACAGCGTCAGGTCGCCGAGAGAGCAGGCGCCCCCACCCAGACCACCGCAGAAGAAGCATGCAGTTTTCTTCCATGCGAATGGCGACCAGGCAAATAGTCCGCAAAGACCACTCGCTTCGTCGCCGCCATCGTCCGCAGTAGGCCGGCCGTCATCAGCAGTGGGCAGACCATCCTCGGCCGTTGGCAAAGCACCTTCAACTGTAGGAAAGGCGCAATCAACTGTCGGGAAGCTTCAACTGGAGAGCAAATTTCTTCATGCCGATTCGACTCCAGAGATACAGTCTGCGCCACTGCTGAGCCCGAAGCTTGCTGCGGCAGTGCCGGATCTGCCACCAAACCCAACAGCCGCCCCGCAAGGACCCATGGTAAGGGCCGCTTCGCCAACGAAGGATTGGGGGCACCTGTCGTATCGTAAGGGCGCTTCACAAGTTATTCGGCCAAACTTGCACACACGCAATTCTGCTCTGTCCGTTCTCTCTGGTATCAGCGTGGCAGAGGAACCCGAGAACTCGTGCAGGCGATCCAGTGTCACTTCATTACTCAGCAGACCGGGACACTACAAAAGTGCCAGCCTTTCATCAATCGACTCCGTGGCCGATCTGAGATGGATTCCCTTCCACGAAGTCCAGGGTTCTTCACCCAGTCCAACCATGCACGGCCACCGTGTTATCAGCAATGACTCGTCGGTCGCTGACAGCGTTGCGCCTACGCGTTCGCCGCTAGCTATCAGTCAGAATGCTTTACCATCACCAGGGCTCGCGAGCCCTACGAAACCTGCAACAGGTCAAACGCCGCTTGAGATGATGAATGAGCTAGCTGCAAATGCTCGGCGAGAGCGAAAGGTTCTCGACCTCGAGATCAGCAACTCGTCGCTGCTTGCTATCAATCGGTCTTTGGAGAAGGAAATGCGTAAGCAAAAGGCCGAACTCAAACGCCTCCGTCGAATGAGTCGCGCAGGTCGCTTCTCAATCGACGCTCTCGGCCCAACGCTGGACACGTTTACCGCAAAGAAAGCTAGTGACCTTTCGGACATGTCTGAGGTGGAAGAGGACCAGGAGGAAGAAGAGGAAGAAGAGGAGCCTTCAGAGGAAGAGCCGGAGAGCAGCGAATCCTCCTTCGATGAGAGCGTCTTGGAGAATGGCGTTCAAGCAGAGCGCGACGAAGTCTATCGCCTCAAGGATGAGAAGCGTCTTCAGCTGGACTTGGCCAAGCATCGCGACCTGCTCATGGATAGCCAGAAGATGAACGAAAGCCTGAAGCGATGCCTTGGCTGGACAGATCAACTCATCAAGGATGCACAGAAGGCCCTCGATTACAAAGTCAACATCAGCGACGTGCGACTTGGCGGGCGTGTGCTCGTTACAGAAGATGACGAAGACGATGCAATCGCCCACAAAGAATCTAGAGGCCTTCTCAGCCCTTGGAGCCCTTCCCAGCATGCCGCCGACACCCTTGACCCTCCCGTTCCCGACTTTGCTCGAGCAGAGAATCGCGACAGTGGCGTTGACGTCGGCCGCGTAAATCACGATGGCCATGATCTGCCCGACGAGTTCTCACCTCTCGGTCCACCTTTCGGCACCAAATTATCCTATCTTCACGCTGCTATCGATGCTTTTGAAACATCATAGCCCCTTACCAGCACAATTACCTGATCTCTTTTGTCATCTCTCGCATATACCACGGCGCTCGTCACCCGGTTCGGTGTTTTATACAGCTGTCTTTGTTCTTGTTTTTGCTTTGCATTGCGTTTTTGGATTCTTCGGCGCAAACGGATCCTCACCACTCTGCACGACGACGAATCTCTTTCTCGTATCGATGCATAAACCCAGAGTTTGGTTTCCTGGTCCCCTCAGGACTCCACGTCTGCATCTTCCATTTGACTGTTAATGTATCATGGGCGAGTCACTGGGATGCATGTTGGCACTACACTGCAGCGTACTGCACTACGCAGCATCGAACTCAATAGCGCTATCACCTTGAGTTCGAGCCTGAACGTTTGGCTTCGACGCTTGCCAGCTGCGCGAACTATGTGAGCTACGCGCTCAGAGCTACAGAGCCTGCGCAGACGGCGTGGCGGCTCACCTTTTACACCTTTCCAACCCCCTTTACCGCGCGGTGGGGTTTGCGCTCCGCTCCGCTCCGCCCGTTGTCATTGTGTGTTTTCATGAGATACCCCCGATTCAATTGTCCCTTTCTTCTATAGTCCGGAATGCTATCATGCTTGGCTCTGCCCTTTCGGTCTTACTCGCTTTACTTGTCATGTGATTCGTGAGATTAATAACGTGATCTTAACGTGACTTTGCATACTAGTTTGAGATCGGACGCTATGGACAATCCAGTTCAAAGATCTGGGCAATTACTGTACAATGACTATTTACACGCTACAACTATAGCCATCTCGATATAACGACCATAACAACACATATCATACACCTCTCCACCTCTGTCACACACACAACCTTCGTCCCTCACTTACTGCTTAACAACCAACCCATAAGTCCCCCACTGCTCCTCCGTCGGCCGATTCGGACTCCTCACCATTGGATCCTCTCCACTCCCACTCTTCGGAAACGCAATGACATCGCGCACACTCTCCTTGCCACACATGATGGCCATGAGGCGATCCCAACCCAGCGCAATCCCACAGTGCGGCGGCGTACCCGACCGCAGCACATCCAGCAGGTGGCGGAAGTCCTCGACGCGCTCGGCGCGCATCTTCAGCACGTCGCGGAAAATAAACTCCTGCACGGCCGCGTTGTGGATGCGCCGGCTGCCGCCGCCCAGCTCCACGCCGTTGACCACGATGTCGTAGTGTGCTGCGACTGCCTTCTCGGGAGCGGTGAGCAGCAGGTCGACGTCGGCGGGCGTCTTGGGTGACGTGAAGGGGTGGTGGGTTGATGCGAGGCCGGCGGTGCCGCCCTGGCCGGGTTCGGAGTCCGTGGTCGGGGAGAAGAGGGGGAAGTCGTGGATCCAGAGGAAGCGGAAGTCTGTTGCGGCGGGGGCGTCGATGAGATCCGCGGCGATGGCAGCTTTGTGGAGTGCGAGGCGCAGGGCGCCGAGAGGGGTGGAGCCGCCCGCGAAGGGTGCATTGGGGCGCGCTTGTAGGATGAGTAAGTCGCCGTGCTCGATGGCGAGGGAGGAGGGGCCGTCCATCACATATTGGTACCCCAGTGGTCCTAGACCTTGCATGGGCGCGGAGAGGTCGCCTACGAAGACTCCGGGCTGGCCGTGCGGGTTCTCGAGGAAGGTGCGGCCGTCTGAACTATCGAGGAAATCGGAGATGAATTTGCGGGTTACTTTCGGGTCCGAGGAGATTGATATCTTGAACGCGTCGACGATGGGATCGTCCAGTGGAGTGATCTTGCCGATAAGATCTGCGGGAAGGTGTTGTGTGATATTATGGATCTTGGAGTCGTAGCGCAGGTCAGGCTTGTCTGAGCCGTACGAAGCCATGGCTTCTTGGTAGGTCATGCGAGGAAAGGTTTCGGGTATCTTTTGATTCAGAATCTTGTACCACAGCCTCCTCAGCAGCCTTTCGATCTCGGCCATAATGTCTTCTTCCGCAGCAAAAGACATTTCCATGTCGAGCTGCGTGAATTCTGGCTGCCGGTCGGCTCTAAGGTCTTCGTCACGGAAGCAACGCGCAAACTGATAGTACTGGGTGAAACCCGAGGCCATTAAGATCTGCTTGTACTGTTGCGGACTCTGAGGAAGGGCATACGCCAGTCCCTTCGTTCTCGTGGGCACAAGAAATTCCCGCGCGCCTTCAGGTGTGGACTTGAAGAGGATGGGAGTTTCAATTTCCTTCCACCCGCGGTCCGCCAACTCCGTTCGTGCTTTTTGCATGGCCTGCTGTCGCTTTACGATGTTGTTACGTAACTCGGCGTCAGTCCGCAGTTGCAAGTGTCGCTGCTCAGGGCCAAAAACCGTATCCTGCTTGATGATAATATCATTCGGGATCTCGTTTAGCGGCGTGACACTTGTCAATGAGATCTCGCGGTCGGTAAGCACTTTCATTCCAAGATATGTGTCGTTCGGGGCTTGCTTCCTCTCCAGCAGCCTACCCCGAATGACAACGGGAGTCCACTCTCTCAATGTTCTGAGGCGGACATGAGCCTCTGCTTCTTCACCCTCCACGTTGCCGGTTGAAACGACCTGGATGCACCATGTTTGGTTCTTGGCGCGGAGCGTTGTAAAAGATAGCTTCTGGTTCACATCTCGCCGCGCGCCCAAATAGCCAGTGATCTCAACTTCCCGACCAGCTCTGTTCTGACCCAAGTTTGCAGATCGTAGTGCGCTCCATTCCTCCTCGAGGTGCTTCCAGGATGAAATTCGAGCTGTCACACGTAAGCAATTGTGATATAAAGATTGGCAATAAGCATACTTGATTCCTTGAATTCGTCTAGAGTCTTACGGAGCTTCTGCTCAGGCGACAATGCTTGTACATCGGGTTGTGAGCTCGCTATAGAGCGACTTGCTACCCGCGGGCATAGCGATGCACGATCGAACGAGATCCCGTGATGGCGTGTTCGGACGAATCGAGATATCTCCGCATAGGAGCTGCGAAGACATGCGCCGCGGCCTACCGCATGCCGTGAAGCATGCACTAGACTCATGACTGATCAACAAAAAAGCTTAATGGTGCAAAGCTAGACTTTGGTGTTCTCGACGACAATCCATCGACTGATAGAAAAGTGAACGAAGCATTGCGCCAAGACCTGGCCCAAGCGCGACTGCCACAAAAGTTTCCGCGCCTCCAAACCTCCATTTCCTCTCCATCCTTCCAGTTTAACTACTGTAAGCCACCCCACGCATCAGCTTCCCTCAACACCAACTAACATACCGCGCAGATGATGAAAGCTTAGCGTGTTTAATTTGAGCAGCCCTTCTCACCTGCCTTCGAACTCTCCCTTTACCGGGCTCAAGTGGTCCGCTGGTGGTTGTGGAGGGGTGCATGAAACCCGCGTTCGGCACACCCTTCTTGTTACAAGAACGGACGCTGTACAGCATCTCTGATTCTCAAACTGGACGGTGTCTCTCCGCCTTTGCGCGACGCTATCACGATCGATATCGAACGACGAGTCGGATGGGCCTTGTACATACTTACCATATATCAATATATCAGGTTTTTCGAAGCGACCGGTGCATGGTGATCTGGATTTGGAAAATGTGGCGGGGGCATTGCGCTTCGGCGCCGTCTTGAGCTGCACGCGAGGCTTTAACTGCCCTGCGCACCTACCATCGTTGTATACATTTGAAGTTGCAAGGCTACCTACCTTCTGCTTCTTAACGGAACAGCGAAAGAACAACTTCTGAAACGCAGTGCCAATCATTCCTTGTCCGCTTCTATCGAGACCTGGAACGTAAAGCATATGCTACAAACTCGTCCTTCTGCGTGATGCTTGATTATGAGTGCTTTCTTTTAGCTCTCAGCCATGACCTGCGGGTTGAGACTTGATAGCTGCACTTGTCCTTCAAGTATTGATCTTCTTAAAACTTAGAAACTGACAAGATCCTCCTGAGTGTACGTCCCTACAGAAGACCATAACTTCGTTGATCGCAAGCCTTGGCAGGAAGTGGTGGTCAGATGCCCGTTTCTTGTGTGACAGGACGCAACTGCATAGCTAAAATATTATATGTACGAATGAAATGGCAAAGCTCATAACACAACGTTCACCTACAGCTTTACTCCACCAGTTTCAATCCTCTTTAGCTCACTTGCTGTGAAGGGGACATATGTGCCCTCGCTCAGCCAGTACAGCGCGTCGCCAGCTTGCTCTACTATTTGCGGATCAATCCCATCTTTCTGCAGCACGTGTTTTTGCTGCTTATTTGTCCCTGTTGTCTGCAACTGCTTGGTGACTCTGATCCAAATCGGTCTCGCAAAAGTAGGGAGTTCCTTCATCACATGTGCTGCGAGTGCCTCCAACACCTCTCCTTTCACTGCGATGCTCTTCTCTGCGTTAGCGGACGTGGACAACGCCGATGAGTTCAAGACAACGGCGGCGCAACCAGCACGCCCATCGTGACCAGGGACCTGAACTCCATAAACAGCTGCTTCATCAATCGCGGCATGCCTCCCTACTGCGTCTGCGACTTCTGCTGTGCTGACATTCTCGGATTTCCAGCGGAAAGTGTCTCCAATACGGTCCACGAACCACCACCTCCCTTCTTTATCCCAGCGAACGAGATCTCCCGAGCGGAAGTATGCATCTCCCAACTTCTTTACGTTTCTGACGATCTTCGAGCTTGTGGCATCGTCGTTACCAAAGTACCCTTGGAATCGCAACTCGATGTTTGTGGGATCGAGTTGATATAACAACTCTCCCGGCTCATTCCAGTCGCACACCTGGCAGAGCCCACTGACTTTGCTACGTTGGGGTTGCGCTCCGTCAGCATCGGGGTCTGTACGCACAACGCACATGCCTCTGCCAAGAAGCAGTGTAGCAAGCGTTCCATTCCGTCCAATGGCACCAGAGGCGAAGGTATTGTCGCTACGATTCCACATTCCTCCAGGTGCTTCTGTGGCGGCATAAAACTCGTAGATGGTTCTTATACCGAATCGTTCCTTAAACGGTTCCCAAACATCAGGGCGAAGGCCATTACCGAAGGCCGCGCGGACATGGTGCGAACGATCAAGATCAGAAGGAGGTGCCGATAGTAGGTAGCGGCAGGTCTCGCCAACGTAATGAATGACTGTAGCTTTGCTCGCCCTAACCTCTGGCCAGAAAGTCTTGTGGCTGAACTTTGAAGACAGGCAAATGGTGCCACCGGCGCGTAGAACGGCACATACACCCAAGACCGAGGCGGAGGAGTGATAGAGCGGCATCGAGGTGTATAGTATGTCATTCTTGATGTTGAGCCAGCTGGAAACATACTTCGCACCACCGTTGCACTTAGCCCAGGCCATTACGGCAGGCTTTGGCAAGCCAGTAGTTCCGCTTGTATAGATGAGCATTGCCATACTGTTACGCTTTTGATTGGCGCGGGTGGACTCAGGTTGCCGAATTGGCTGGAGCATGAGGATTGAGTCCTGCAGCTGCTTGTCGAAGAAGACGATCTCCAATTGTCTCCTTTGTGGCGTTGCGGTGATACCCTGATGTTGCACTTCTGCTAAAGCCTGGCTCTTGACAGAGCGTGGTACCTCACTCTGGTCCATCTCAAAGTCGTAGTGAGCTTCCCTGCTATCCGCAATGGTCTCAGATCTTGGCACGAAGCCATGTTCTGCCATGACAACGTCTGAGAAGTTGCCTTTACTGTCTTCGTCAACGAGCAATAGGCGTGCTGTCGATGTCTTAATGGTGTGTATAAGCGACTGGCCCGTCAGGTTGTAATTGATGAACGCGGGCTTTGCGCCGATGCTCCACAGCCCGAACCAAATCCATATGAACGTCTCTGAGTTCACAAAGTCCATAGCGACAATCTCGCCCGGTTGGACGCCCTTGCTTGTGAGCCATGTGCCGAACCGCAAGACTATGTCGTAGGCCTGCTTGTATGTCCATGCCTGTCCGTGGAAGATGATCCACGTGTGATCAGCCCGAGGGCCATGAGCGAGAGCTTCGAGCTCGTAGAAGACGTTGAGCTGGTCACGGCGTTCGGCACGTATGATGCCAACAGTCGCTGGGATGAAGGAGGACAGCATCGGCCAGTCATAGCTGAGACCGTGGCGGGCGTTGAGATATGCCAGACCTGCCGCAGCAGCAGGAATAGCAAGGGGGAGACCTGATCCATGTCAAACTTGCTGTTGATACTTGAATAAGTGAATATGACGCTTACCTGCCATTGCTGCAACGTATGGAAACTGCGTATGTAAAGAGACTTCGGGGTATCAAAGCATGAATAAAAGCAGGAATACGCAAGGAAGCAGAGTTCAGCAGCGAAGGAGATATAGCAGCGAAACAGGAAGGCCAGCCTGTGTGCTGATGTCGAGTTGAACGATAGGGAATGGTAGTGACACGCGCCTGACGTTGCTGCGCGAGCCGAGGCATGTCAGCATGGCCTCAGCATCAGCATCTTCAGCCTGCACTTTTCCCCTTCCACACTTCCCCTCATCATACGAACCTGGGCACAGGATAGCTGATGCAAGTGGTGCGCGATGCGAGCGACGAAATCAAGACTTCACTATGGTGACAAGTGGGGTCCGATGGATGCTGCACCTACAGACCAACTTGTCGGTCAGACTGTAATCGTTACTCTCCTTTGGCATTGGTGACCCAGCCGCCGGCTGGGCAAGACTTACAGGGTTAGTCATGGAATCACGACACGGTTCTGTGGCTGAGAAAGTGAACCGCAAACGGATCTCAGCATGAAAGAGATGCCTGGCACTGCAAGCCCCCGGCTCTTCAGTCTCGATCCTCCGCACGCCCCAAAGTCGCTTGCTCGATGGTTTTTACTATTTCAGCCCCGGCGTAGGTGTTGTGGTACACTGCATCTAAGTTGTCTATCCAACGGTATTGAAAGATCTCCAAAATCCGCGGATCCTGTAGCACAACGACGCTCAACTGCATGGCCGCCATGCAAGGCCTAGCGTTGAAACACGACAAAGGTGACATCCGCGAGTTGATCGAACGCACGGTCGCGACTGACTTCGTTTACTGAGCACAAAGAGAAAATCTGCCGCTTCACTGCAGAGGCGTAACTGCAAGGAGCTATTTTCATCAGGGATACACCAGGGCGTTCTATTGCGTGTCATTGTTCGCCTCCACAACAAAGAGATCGATGGGCCGGGCTGTTTGCTTCATCAGAAGAATGTTCGCATCTTCCATCTGTCTTTGCTGCATTGCGTTTGCTTCACTGGTTTGTTAGATTTATTTGCTAGACCTGCAGAACCTTACACATAAGCCCACCTGCGCCCAACGAGATTCAAACCCTAACGACGAACATGGCGACAATGTACCAGAATCATGCATTCATTCGGACCCCTGAGCTCAGTCTTTCTGACTCGGAAGACTGCTGCTCCTCCAGCGATGAGGAGATGCCGGACCGCGAGGAGACGAATCAGTTGCTGAGACAAGCGCACCACTACGTTATTACAGAAGGCGGCAAAGACTCAGCCTCACTCTATATGGAACGCATCCAGCGTATCAATCGGAGTCTTATACATGAGATTTCGAGACATAGTTACGACTGCGATCCTAAGTTGTATCGCCGCGTCAAACAAAAGGTCGACCATGTACTGCGTGAATTCGAGGATGCTGTAGACACAGACTCTGGTATTCACGACTACCACGAGCTGCCCGAAAACTATACCACGGCGGCGGGTGAGGCTCTCTATCGCACAGGCTCTAGCCCCGTGACTCCCGGAGACCCGTTTAGCAGAGTTCACACAAGGCGCGCCGACGAAGACGTGCAGAGAACTTACTTTTATGGGGGCTATAACGACCACCCAGAAATCTGGCACACAAAGGCGCCAGCATCTCTCCTGTTCCCAGAGACCATCCGCATGGCTGAGTGGGAAAGCTTGAGGATTAAATGGGACATGGCAACTACAGGTGACATGGAACGCAGAGATCCTGTTACTTCCAACAGCGTATCGTACAACGACCCTCGCCTTGAGCACTTCAACCATCTATCTCAATTTGAGTCAGGCTCACGCTTCAAATTACCCGCGACCGACCCTGAGGTTGAAGCGCAGGTCAACGGCTTTTGCACTGTCGCTAAGCTTACTGCAGCTGTTGACACGTTTAGCAAGAACAATGACTGCAGAAAGTCGGACGGAGATTACGAGTATGCCCCGCGTGTCTTTCTCGAAACATTAGAAGTTAGCCAGCAAACCAGTCATAAAAATCGTAAGTCAACTCCATATGCACCTCTGGCGCACGCGCTTACTGATATGATAACAGTCGTAGATGACATCCGCAAGGCTCTAAACACTACACCAACTAAGCCTCGGCAGGTCTCGTCATCGGCTCCAATATCTGCATCCTCTTCTATCGCCGCAAACCAGGAAGATAATACCCCCTGCCTCGCCGTCTCTCCATCTGTCAGTAAATTGCCGCGGGCACTTACCCAAACTGCCTCGCCGTCTCCACGCAAGTACGATATCACCTCAGCAGCCGCTCGCCGCATCAAGGCCGCGACCGAAGCGTCCATTCAGAAGTCTGCTCTTCCGCAGAGTCCACCTCTGCTACTTAAGACATGTGAGCCATTTCCTGCGAAGAGGGCTCGCGGCCGCCCGCGTAAGAACCCACTTCCGGTCTCATCAAGCCCGAGCGTACCGATATACCAAACTACTATGGCGGGGAAGCGCAAGAGGCTCAGTGTGTGTGTTGTCGATGAGGGAACGCCAACAGACAATTCAGAGGATTTGGTTCCTGGGAAGCGTGCGCGTACCATTAATGAGCTACCCAGGCCCTACACACCCATCCTAGCCATGCACCCGGACTCTCTACCCACTCCCGGTCTGACAACAGGATCCACGTCGGCCAGCTCGGTGGCTTGGACACCGCCAGTTGCCAAGGCACAGACCGCAGGCAAGAAGCAAAGGAAGATCCGCACGAAGAATGACTTCGAGGAACGCGTAACGCCAGAGAAGAATGCGCGGATCATGGCGCAGAGGAGTAGCGCGCGTGCGCAAGGCCATGAGAGCGTGGAGAGTCGGAACACGCGAAGCAGTAAGTGACGTGACATGTAATTAGATCTAGATTGCTATTCAGCGTTCGTACGCTCATGTCCTGTTTTGTAGCACTGTAGACGTACACTATCAAATCATTGTCTTCAGTCTAGTCTTCAATACTCTTCCATCCCCCCCGGCCAACATACCCTCCGCACCCCTCGTCGCTCTCGACATCGCGTGCCAGCCGGCCAGTGACTATGCTCCTCTCGTGCTCCCTTCCCCGTACCAAGAAGGGGCTGAATCCACCCAGCTCTCCATTTGCAAGCAGCCGCCTCGACCACGTCCCATTCTGGCACTCGAATCCGCTGCTCTTTCGATCGAGCAGCACAAACCACCGGCGCTGATGCACGGAGCCGATGCTGTTTGTGGACCCAGGGTATGCATTTTGTGAGCGCGTGAGGGTGTCTTCTTCAGATTCAGTATTTAAGTCGTTAAGTTCTACATTGTCTTCAGTAGCTATATTGGTTGTGGTGAGTTGCTGTATATAAGCGGTTGCGGTAGGTGTGGCTTCTGATTCAGGAGCATGACCAGATCGCTTTTCTTCTGTGATGGGTCTGCCTCTTCTGCATCGTGCAGCTGATGGATACACAACGTCGTTTTTTGGCGGCAGGCGAAGAGTGATAGTGTACTCCTTTGGAAGGCGGGCCCCGTTCAGGCGCAGGCGGATGTGTCGGGACTTGAAAGCCGCAATGAGTTTCTCATTCTCTCTTCTACTGTCTTGCTGATCTTCGGGTTTTCCTTGATCTTCATCAGACTCGTCGTCACTCATCTGTGGGCTGGGAATTTCCTTCCTATCCTTCTTGTTGTGAAGGATGTTGTAGGTTCCAGTGTCCCAGATGAGTAGTGAGCCGGTTTTCATAGACGCGGATTCGATCAGGTTGTTCCATACATTGTGCACGCGTGTCTCGATAGCCATACGTCCTAGTTGCCTGGAGTTTGGGTTACCGGGTAGTCCTTTTGGCAAAGCCCAGGATACAGAACTCGTGGCGGAAAATTGGAGACGGAGGTCATAATGCACGCCTGCTTTCGGGTGATTGTGCTGGTGGATGACGAAATGGTGGCCGTACTGGTGTTGGTTGTTCTCGTAGAGACCAGTGAAATTGCTGATAGATAAACGCGTCACATCCAAGGTTGTGCTTCTGGACGCTTTTGCTAGGTGGTGTTTGAAGTATGTTAGGTGGTCCTCGATTTTGGCCTCTCCAGCTTCTACGGCTGCGAGTGTGGGAACATGTCTGGCATCGTAGTAAGGCTGAGTTCCCGGCAAAAGGGAGGAGGTCTTGGATAGTCTCGTGCGCTTGAACGCACGTGGCGGTGATATCTCTAGACAGGCTCGACGGGAAGTCCATGAGGTGGGTCGCAAATACGAGGTAAGACTTAGGCGCACAATCCAAATCGCTGTGGTAGAAGTTCAAAGTTGTGCTTGTTTGCAAGTGCAGTAAAGGCACGAAACTTCTCAATGAGGTATAAGTCAAGAGATCTGCAACTACGTGCTGGTGAAAGAGGAATGTGCGGGTGCGCTACTTTTGGCGCCAGTCAACTTGTACATCATACTGGCGCTCCAAGTTACCTGAATTACGAAAGCTGCATCAAGATGTAGGAGCACAATACGATCACTGGTGTGGCTGTCAATGCTATGACCTATCAAAGGTATGGCTAAGAACCAGATAGCATCTTGGTCTCCACGAGAGGCTGCCTGCGATTAATCTCCATGGTCTGATAAGTTCGAGGAGCATTACAGAGAATCAAAAGAATGTAACCGAGTACCATCAACGGAGCGTTGGCCCACTCGCACTCGTCAACGTACGCAATCACAATCTTATACACGGATTGCGCGGCGCCTGATGTTATTTCCAGCGCGTTCAGCCTTACGCCCCTCGCCTTCAGCTGCAGGAGCGTGGGGCATTTCGGGTCCCCAGCCCCCAGACAGCCGAGTCTCAACGCCAGGCGTATTTGACGCAGACAACACACCGATGGACGACGACTGTCCTCTGAGACATCGCCACATGTATTGATCTCGTTGCGCCATCTTCTCCGCACATGAGCAAGCTTGCAAGTGGGTGTACGCTGCCAGATAGCGCACACAAAGGGCAGCACAGTCTCGTCGAACGTAACAGCGAGGATCTCGTTGGCACAGTTGTTCAATTCCCCACAGCAATTGAAGGCGTTTAAAAGGCGTCGCTAATGACTGCTATGACCGCACCTCGACGTGAGCTGAGTCGGGGCGAGCGGCGCAGACATACACCAGACCGTGTTTGGCAAACGGGCGACCAAACACTCACTAGAGGCGTACCACGAGCGGAACAAGCTTCTCACGCAACACCAAAATTACAACAAACACCTCAGCCGACATGCGGACAGCCTGCGGCTACACCGTGCCCAGGACCGTGACCTGTCCAGTGGAGGCTCTGTCAAGGCTGGACCTATGAGCGCAATGGTAGTGCGTAGATGTCTTTGACGTGCTCCATTCATTAGGATATTTGTGCAAGTTGTATAATCCTTCCTGTTAGCATCCCAGACCGTGCCTTCATTTGACCTCAGACCAGATTGCTGTGCCTCTCGGCCATCACATCAGCAGTCATCATGGCCCACTTCTCTCGCGGTTCCTTCTCTCTATCCCCCATCATTCTTTTTTTCGTCTTTCTTTCAGCCTTTTTTCACCGGGAACACATTTTTGCAAGCGCTCAACTTAATCTTACAATGGCCGGCGAGTTCACATGTCCGTCAGGTGCTGAATGGTGTGTATATTCTAAGTGACTTGAACTGATAATGGTCTGAGCTCAGTGTTGACATCCACAGGTACGCTTGCCCGTCATTGCCTGGTTCTTCCAAGTTCGTAGGATGTTGCGCAGGAACAGCGGATCCATGCTCGACAGGATGTGCCCAAGGTAACATTCGACCGGCAGCCTTTCCCGCGGTGAACTATGGGAGATACCCTGATGCGACTTGTGGCACCAATAGCGACTTCTTCACCTGCGCTTCAGGAGATAACACATTCTGGGGATGTTGCAAATCAGTGCCCTGCTCCACGAATCCACCAGTATGCCCCGATGGCGACTTGGTGCCGGCCTTTTTGGATCAACCTGCGCAGATCAACTTCTATGCTTCTAACAACTCATCGCCTGAAATGACCCCTAGTGGCGAGAATGACGGCGTACCAAAGGGTGCAATAATTGGTGGTGCAGTTGGCGGAGCAGTTGGAATCATTATCATCGGCCTGATCATTTTCTTCCTCTTCCGCCGCAGGAGAAGGAGTCAGCAGGCCGCACATGGTGAGACCACGGAGGCAGCAAGCCCTATGATGAAAGGTGGAAAGGCCTTTGATCCTCACTCGCCACACTTCACTGCCCAGTCACGTAAGTGCCCCTGACAAGGGTTGGAATAGGTTCCTCACTGACCTTCGAGAAGCGCCACCAACATACGCATCCACCAATGGAGAATACTATCAGAGCATGACACCAGCTGATAAAGTCAAACCCTATACTCAAAGTCCTTATTCGCAGGGGCAATGGGCGCACACTGCAGATGGGCCCCAGGAGATGGAAGCAGACGTCGGCCCTTCCAACAGGTACTCTGAGCTTCCTGCTGATGCTTCGCGGCCCGGTACACACCACAGATACTCCGAGCTCTCCACTGGTCCCAGCTGTCGAGTCTCGCCTCACCACTCGCCAAAGTCGTCGCAGACAGAGAACACGGCTGAGCCTAAGCCTCAGGGACTGGGTGTGGTCAGCGAGGATTTGAGGGTATGAGTTGAGCTGAAAATCTGCCTTCGTCTTCGCTGTCTTGGATTGCTTAGCCATTGGCAGGCAGCTTCACTTCTTGTAACTATGTTTTGCGACTCTGTATGAGCGTCTTATCCCTTCATTCAGTTGACGTAGTTTTACCAACATAATGCACTCAGATATGCTTCAAGGATCGCATCAGCGAGATAGGTTTACTAGCGTGACATGTATGGCAGTTTCTTTGAAGAGTATGAATGAGGAGGCGACAACTGGTTTCTGACGCTGCCTACAGACTGCGCGGATCGCCAGAAACAGTCTTCCTCCATTCTATCTCGACTGGCTCCGCGTGGAAACCAACCCATGTATCTTGAACAAGCACGCACGGTCCGAGAAGCACGGTTCGTCATGTAGGTTGTGGGTGCGGAAATTGGACTGTTGTCTCATTGAGCAGTCATGCCGTCCGCCTGCACTTCTAGTTTTTGAGGCAGTGACACCTCCCTGACCTTAGGCTTTCGTATTACAGGTTCCTCTTCTTCGTACACTTCTTCCACAGCGACGTTGGGAAACGCTGCTCTCAAGGATGCTGCCAGGAAGCGAATACCCCACTCTTCCGTCGTTCGATGACCAACGCAAGCAACCGTCAAGCCCAATGCGGTTGCAGCCAGCATGCCACTCTCGCGGGGCTGACCCGTGAGGTATAGTACATGCCGCCCTCGAGCCTCGAAGCTCGCATCTGGTACCAGCGCGCGCTCCTGTGCCATATCTAGCACACGATGCACCTCCTCTTCATTGAACGCGTTCATTATGGCAACCACACGTATCTCGTCCGATTGACCTTCGTGTATCAACTCGGTCTGTCCGAATTCGGTTTGTATGCGTTCGAGGATGGTGTGCCGCGGTAGTAAAACAGAGCCCACAATGCCTATCTTTCTTTCGGCGTCACCTTTGTAGCCCTTGACGCAAAACCAACTATCTTCAGCCATCCCCAGCCGCATTGCCAACGGTGGATTCCATCCCACCGTAAGATTTTCGTCGAAAGATGTATGGCTCGAGAGCACAAGCGTCTCTCCGCGTACTGCGCGGCGGTCGAGCTGCCACGGCCGGTGAAGGAAGCATAAAGTGCGCGGGGGCTGGTAATTACCTGTATGCCCTATGAAGGGGTACACCCCTGGTGTTGGCGTTATGGATAGAACGATGCGATCAATGAATGCGACCTCGGCGTCATATCGGCGTCTTCGGGGCACGTGATACAGAAGGGGAACATCGTTGTCCTTGAAAGGTAAAAGTGAAGCCACGAAGCGGGTCACTGCTGCGTGTGTCGGCGACGGCATGGCTTGCGGCGATGCTGGGCAGTTAGGCTGTTGAGAGGTCACGAAGCCGACATGCAATTGCACATTGGCCACTTGGTATAGCTACGTCATGGACAACCCCCATCGCCCTAGCGCGAAGTGCATGTCTCAGCAGCAAGGACGATCTTGAAGGTTTCCATCATGATCCTAGATGGAAGCTGTGTCGGTCTTTCCAGAACTTCGATCGTGATGTTTTTCCGGGAAAATGACGCACAACTGGTTGTTTACGAGCTTAGCTTACGATCGGTTTCCACACGTTTTATAATTGGCTGATATGACTTGGGTCTAGGCCCATCCAGTCTCAGCCACTCTCAATTTGGAGGGCATGGTATTTGCAGATACCTACGAATCTGCATTGATCGCTTGCCCTTTAGGTATCCCGAGATCGCGTTGGGCAAGACGTATCTGTAGAGAACAAAATTGTTGTCACAGCTAATGCACGAACCAACACACGACTTACGCCTTAGATCAGGCCTATCTAAGGCACGTCCGCCTCGATCAGACTTGCACACACCACCATTACCACGCCTTGAGCACATCTCGAAGACTGCGAACATGGCGGTAGCTATCGAAATGCCAATCATTTCGCCCAGCATCGTGGGCGCGCTGTCATGCCAAAAGGACTCATATCTGCAGACATTGGAGACCGAGGTTGTAGCGTGCGATGAGTACATCCCACCAAAGAACATCCAACAAAACGGCAAAGCAAAGGCGAAGGCGAGGGAATCTACGAAACTCTCCAACGCGAATGGCAATCTCGAGTTGCCAGTACAACGGACATGGATGATCGAGTTCGCTGACTCCGTACTCTTCCCGGAGGGCGGTGGGCAGCACAGTGATCACGGGTTTATCAGTCCGCTTGGCGTCAAGGGAACGAGCGCAATACCCATCGAGAACATCCAGCGCCACGGACTACGATGCATACATTTCTCCCAGACGCCCTTGGAAGTTGGGACAAAAGTCAGGCAGACGGTGTACTACGCGCGCAGATGGGACCTAATGCAGCAGCACACCGGCCAGCATTTGCTCTCCGCTATCATGGACGGCATGGATCTGCCAACGCTAGGCTGGAGTATGGGGCAACCAGGAGAGATGAATTACGTTGAACTGCCACGGAAACCTACCGATGCAGAGATCGTCAGGATCCAGCAAGAATGTAACGCAGTCGTACGCGAAAATTTGCCTGTCACGGTCGAGACACCGGAAGGGAAAAGCTCATCAAAACTGCCAGTCGACTATGATGGAGAGCAAGGTGTAATCAGATTCATCAAAATCGGGGACCTGGATTACAATGCGTGTTGTGGCACACATCTTAAACAGACATCACACATTGGCCTGATCCTGCTACACCACACACAGTCGATCCGAGGAACCAATTGTCGCCTCTTCTTCACCGCTGGAGATCGAGCTATCAACATGGCCACCGAGTCCATCAATGGTCTCCGCAACATTGCTGTGTCACTATCGTCCAGCGCCACACCTGCGGAGGTCGCAGCAAAGGTACAAGGTCTTAGTGAGCAAGTGTCAGACGGAAGGAAAAGGGACAAGAGAATGCTCGCCGAGATTGCGAAATACGAGGCTCAACAAATCAGAGAAACACTACAGTGCGCTGTGGGTGCTGTTTCGCACCGACCGGATGACGGGCTGGACTTCATCAACCTCGCTCTCATTGAGCTTCGTGGACTGATTAAGGGCAAGGGTGTCGCTGTATTATTTACGGGCGACACGAAGACCCCCGGGTCCCTAGTAATCACAGGCAATGCAGAGCTGGTGGGGAGTCTATCGGTGAAGGTGAAGGAGATAGTTAAGACGGTGAAAGGGGGTGGCAAAGGAGAGAAATGGCAAGGCAAGATCACTGAATGGCAAAAAGGCGAGATCGAGGCATTGAAGACAGTGGTAGAAGAGTTATGAACGCATCAACGAAGCGATACCCACACATCGAGCCACGCCTTATATTTATGGATGGCAGCCTCCATTCTCGGGCTTACACACCGTACACTTTCACCGAGTTGATCAACCAGTAGCTCTACTCCAGATTAGCGCACCTCAACAAACCCAAGGAGGAGAGATACTCACATCTCCAAACGACTGCGGCTGCCCTGCCACATACGCATTACAACTCGGGTTCATTCTCGCACAAGATGTCTGCCCCCAAACCCCCCCGGCCCAATCTCCACAAAAGGTGATATCAAACACAATACTCAGGTCCCTGAACTTCGCAGCATAATCGCACCCAGCTCCAAAGTTGGCAGCCGGCGTCCCCCACGAACTCGGATCAGGGCTGCCACTCCTGATATTTGCGGGAATATCACGTGCCGCGAAATACCACACCTTGATTCCCGCGTTCGTCCAGAGAGTGGCGTACACGCCCCCGCCGTTTGCGTTGAACGCGGTGCCGTATGAGGTCGGGTGCGTGGATTCGACACCGCACCCATTGAAGCCACCGCCAGCGCCGCAGTCTGCGTTCGCGACGCGGCGGCCTGTCTCGCCGCCAGGGCCTACGGAGGGGACGCAGCCTGGTGAGCTGTGGAGGGTGGCCTGGTTATAGGTGTTAAGGTGCACGCCCTCGTAAATATCTAGCTCGCCCTGGTTTGGCCAGTTGGGGCCGACCATCCAGCTATGATGTGTTAGTACGTGGGTTGTGAAAAGTGGAAAGTCATACAATGCTGGCCACGAGCCGCAATTACTTCCAGGGACGTGGGCAAAGTCGGCAATCACAAGAGCTTGATTGTAGGCGCGTTTGCTTTGAATGCGGACACTCTTTCTCCCGGGGCCGTTGGGGTTGAGTACAGACGTGGTGTCTACGCCCATATAAACTTGACTTCCTTGTGTTCGGAGGAGACCTAGTTGTTGAGCCTGCTGGGCAGTGACGTATTCAACGAAGCCATCTATGGATGTTATTAGTACGTGTCGGAAGGCGCTCTAGTGGGACAAACGTGTAGGATCAGGAATCTGATGTTGTGTTAGTCGAGCTTGTTCTTTGGAATCAGTCACTCACGGCCTGAACATTGAACATGTTCAACCAGTTCGAGCCATCATATGTGTCGATCAATCCGTATGCTGCAGAGCTGAAGTCGCTGTCAATGATGTCTGATGATGTGCCATTTGGCCACCATCCAGGCCCAGCTGGAACAGCTGCAGCATAGGGCCAGAGCAATGAGAATGCTCCGATTAGCTTTGTTGAAGCCATAGATCTCATTTGGTGGTAAAGCTAGTAGTAGTCGCGAGGTCATACAACGAGAAAGATCTGGCGCACATCTTATATGCAAGGCATGCTTGGATACAGTCGAAGGCTCCACGCGTGTACAATACCCAAAGCAGGCACAACCCAAACGGCAAGTCAGATTGTGAACGAAAGACCGTTGGACATACTGCGCCGGAGGAGGTGTGATCTAGGCCGCTATTGGACGTACCGGAAGTAATGTCATGATAGAATCGCACTATGATTTGAGACCAGAGTGGATGACGTTTGGCGTGGCAGACACACAACGGTCGATGAGCTCAAAGGGGTATCTGGAAGAGCTTACATTGTAGACATGAGCATACCTCCTGATGATATTGTAGCGCGCGTGCCGTCGAGGCTGACAGTAGCCCTGCGTAGCCTTGCACAGGAAATTAAGATTTTCCAGTGTGGGTTGCAAACATTGGAACTCATGATTGGGAGTGGTCAGCAGGGTCAATTCATAGTCAACCTAATCTCTGGCTCGAAGCTACACGGCCTGTACGAATCAGAACTGCGGCTCTACAGACATAATGGCTTCCAATCAACCTAACAATTCTCCCTGTTCTCCGTGGACGGGAAATGGCACTATCCAGGGGTCACTGGGCAACAGATCGATTGCGATACGTGTAGAGACTCTTTAAAATGCATACCTGGAGATACTTTCGTGGGTACGCTTCCAGCGTCCAGACCTATTTCTTTGTTCTCAGCATGCAGCCTACCAGATCGAGGCTAGCCAGTCACAGTTCGAATCGCCTCCCATGTTGTCCGAATACCAACCCCGCACTTTCCATCTCTCTACTGCAGGTGTCACGTCGCACGGCGCACGCGAGCTTTGGGGGCAATCTGCCCAGCCGGCGGTAATTCTTAATATGGGCGAGTATTCGCACGAGGGCCGTTCGCGTGTCTTTGCCCCAGTGCGCTCGTGGTCATGTTGGATGTCTAACGGCTCACAGATCGGTGTACGAATCTGACGCTGCGCAAAAAGATGGCTCATACAGCAATGTTACAATAGGAGGAGGTTAAAGATCAGTGATAGAGTGCGGTGTATCCACGAGTTTAGGAGAGGGAGGTATTATCCCTTCTCAACACGAGCGCATGACGTACCATTGTACCTTTCCATCTTTATCCTCGATGCTATGAAGTACTCAGCCGGCTTGCAAAATTATCAGATTGATCTATAACAGCCACTCAACAGATGATCAATGGAACCATACTATGTACGTACTGTTGGGTGATGTCTAACATGAGTAGTAATCATTCATCTCACGTCAACCAGCTTCAAGCGAGGCGCCGCTCGTGCGGGTAATCTAGCTTCAAAGCCATCGACGTCGATTCTACCCGACGAAGCTTTCGATCAAGAAAGTGTAACATGTACCACAATTCGTAGGAGTGATCAGTCTCTCAGGCAATGTCAACACCCGACTACCAGTCGATAACCATCATCACACCACAAACTTACATCACCATGAACCTGCAAGATGGCATCCAAGAAGCCGAGACTCAGGACGACCACAAAGATGACTCGGCATTTAAGAGCCCTCCAAACCTCACCTCACTCATGCTTGCCCGCCACTCAACCCGCTCCTTCCTCCCGCGCCCCATCCCAGCACCCCTCCTGCACAGTGCCCTGTCCCTCGCCCAACGAACCCCCAGCAACTCAAACCTACAACCCTGGCGCCTCAAGATAGTGACTGGGCATGCACTGCACCGCCTCTCCGCCGCGCTCCTCTCCGCCGTAGAGTCCGGCGCCACGCCAAACACAGCCCTTATCCCAGAAGCTTACTGCCACTACCGCTCTGCGCTGGGGAGGGAACTGTACGGACCGAGGGGATATGCTGTATCGCGGGACGATAAAGACGGGATGGAGAAGGCGCGGCGGAGGAATCACGAGTTCTTTGGCGCGCCGGTCGGGATCATTGTGTGTATGGATGGAACGTTGGATGAGGTCGATGTGATGTGCGTTGGTATGTATGTGCAGACGCTTTGCTTGCTGTTGGCCGAGCGCGGGTTGGGGAGTTGTGTGCAGGTTAGTGTTGCGGGGTATCCGGGGGTGGTGAGGGAAGTGCTTGAGATTGGGGAGGGCGTAAAGGTGCTAAGTGGAATTGCGGTAGGGTATGAGGATGAGGCGGTGGGGCTAAATAGTTTGCATGTGGGAAGGGACGCGTGGGGCGCAAGTGTTGAGTTTGTGGACTAGGAAGAGTGTAATAGACCTGAATATGTCTATGTTTTGTAGAAGACCTATCTGTCTTCTACTTCTGTAGGTAGTAGTTTTGGCTTAGCTGTGTTCTATCGAGGGTACGCTGTCTACCACGCGATCCTCGCAATCAGCCCCTGCGGCCATTTCCTGACACAGTATTTCCTAGCCTCATCTATCATCAGCCATCCAAATCCAAAAGCCGCGGGTAAAAACCAATGCTCCACCGGCACCTGACGAGTATCAATCGTGTTCTGCAGGCCAGGAATATAACAGAAGATGAAAACAACTATGATAGCAAACAGCATACCCGGAAAGAGCAGCCAGTTTTGTGTATCCTTGTTGAACAGCGGCGGCTGCTGAAAGATCGACAGGCGACGTGTGCGGGTAGCAAGCAGATTAAACAACTGGATGACTACCAGTGTAACAAAGTAGATGCTACTCGCGGTATTGACCTTCTCGTTGATGAGGTCTGCAGTAAAGGGTTCTTCGTACTCGCCGTACTTCAACCACATAGCGTTAAATGGGATGCCTTGCGTCTCAAGGTACCAGAAGGCCATGGTGAAGGAGAGGAAACACTGTAGCAGGCCGACGACGAAGTAGGCGTGGAAGATCAACCGAGTGTTGACAAGGCGGTCCTTACGTGGGTTACGGGGAGGACGGAGCATAACATCGGCTTCGGGCTTCTCGTATGCGAGGGTGATGGCCGCTGCGCAGTCAGTAAGACAGCAGATGATGATCTGGGGATGTTAGTCACTTTCCTGATCATACTTGTACGGGTAGCGCTTACCATAAGGAAGGACGACAGAATCTGAGGAATACCAAACGCTACGTTTGTAATCACGGGCCAGAGCTCAGAGAAACTGCCCGCCGGAAGCAGGTACACAATAGTCTTCTTGAGGTTATCGTAGACGAGGCGACCATATTGGACTGCCTCGACAATGGCAGCAAACGAGTCAAGCAGAACCATATCGGCAGCTTCAATGGCGATGTCTGATCCGCTGCCCATTGCAATCCCGATATCGGCAGCCTTCAGAGATGGCGCATCGTTGACACCGTCGCCGGTCATGCCGACAATGTTTTCGCGCGACTGAAACTCTTTGACGATACGGAGCTTTTGTTCGGGCGTTGTACGGGCGAACACGATCTCTTGGTACTGGCAAAGTAGATCCCACTGTGCATCGTTGAGAGTAATGAGTTCCGGTCCACTCAAGACAATGGCCTGCCTTGTTGTTCCAATCTTGCCGTCACGGCCAAGAGCGCTGATGTCGTCCACGAGTGCTGAATTGGAGATAATACCGCACTCTTCAGCAATGGCTTGCGCAGTGAGCTTGAAGTCGCCGGTGACCATGAAGATGCGGATAGAGGCACCACGAAGGATTCGAACAACATCCGGAATTTCGTCACGAGGAGGATCTACAATGCCCACCATACCTACGAATGTAAGACCTTGACGAGCGGACACGAGGACTTCCTTCTCATGGTTGGTAGAGAATGGAGCGACTGTAGGCTTCTGAGCAAGGAGAATGACACGTTTGCCTTGACGGGACCAGTCGTCTTTTATGCGTTCGATTCGAGCGAGTTGGGCAGGTGTTAGGGGTACAGCTTCGCCTTTGTCGTCCAGCAGGGTGTCGCAGCGACCGAGAAGAATATCAGGTGCACCCTTGATCATAAGAGTGCTAGGAAAGTCAGCATCGCGTTGATTTGAGGTGATACTGTGATTGACCACTTACGTGTTGTTGCTGGTCGCGTTCTGGTTGGCCGGGCTCATGAGCCTGACCATGAACTTGTTCTTGCTATTGAAAGCAATCTCAAAGACCTTCTTGTAGTCGCGGCGCAGCTCAGCCACCGAGCCGAGGCTCTCAGACAGACGAAGTAGAGCTTGGTCGGTGGCATCGCCGTTGATTCTACGCTCAGCAATGGACAAGTGCATTGTCGCAGCATCAAACTCGCCAGAATTGCAGAGACCTGCAAGCATACGCAGTTTGTTGATGACATCGTCCCTCTTTTTCGAAAGAGCAGCAAGGTTATTCTCGGATCGCAGAGTGGCCATGAGATCACGGGCTGCTTCAGGCGTATACTCCTCGCCTCCAGCGTAGATGTCGGTGACTACCATGCTATTCTACGCAATCGTTAGTAACAAGACCGCAAATCCAGATGGAAACGTGCTCACCTTAGTCAATGTACCTGTCTTGTCAGAGCAAATGACGGAAACCGAACCAAGAGTCTCGACTGTCTTCAGCGACTTGCAAAGGATCTTGTTCTTCCTCATGATGTTCGCAACGATGGTCAAGCTCGTAGTAAGCGCGATGGGGAGACCTTCAGGAATGAATGCAACCGCAGCTGATACACAGCTCACAATGAGCAAAGGAACGTCAATCCAATCTGGGTAATCTTTTCGTAGCCATGCTGCCCTGTAGTGTGGTTAGTAGGACTAAGATTCGTAATGACCAACCGGCATACCAGAGGATTACGATGACGACAACCACAACTGTGATGAAAGTTGAGATGATGAGAACGAAGCGAAGGATCTCCTTTTGCAGAGGTGTCATGCCGGTCTTAGGGTCCGACGTAAGCTTTGCAATGCGCCCGAAAACAGTACTGTCACCAGTGGCGACGCAGACACCGATGCAGCTACCGGAAATGCAGTGCGTGCCTTGCATACCGATGTTGTTTGTCTCGAGGTAGTTGTCTTCGGTAGACTCGACAGTAGCGTGCACAGGCTCAGATTCACCTGAGTTATGTTAGCTATGCACGCGCTCTGTCAAAATGTGGACGTACCAGTCAGAATAGCGCGATCAAACATCGCATCGCTAGACACTTCAACGAAACGAACGTCAGCAGGCAGCTTGTTTCCTTGCTTGATGACGATGATGTCTCCTGGAACGAGATCGAGTGCAGAGACGCTGGCTTGCGAACCATTGCGAATGACAATGCACTGATCGGGGAGCATAGTCCCAATGGAAGCCATCACTCGACTGGTGGACCAATCCTGCCATGCGTTGAAAGCGGCCTGAATCAGCCAGACAGCAATAAGAACGCAGGCGAGAGCCAAGTTGGCTACCGCTGGAGGATGCCCGAGAGGTCTCCACGCGATGAAGACGAGGATACCCGCGCCGAGAAGGATACTACCGAAACCACCAAAAAAGTAGCCCATGATCTTGCCAAGGAGACCCGACGGAGGCGGCGACATCTTGTTTCTGCCATACTCGGCTATGCGTCGCTTCAATTGATCTTCGGAAAGACCCTGATTGGTATCGACGGAAAGACGGCGGCAAAGTTCGTCAACCTCAAGGGTGTGCCTGATATCGTCAATGAGCTTAGGCAAACTAGGCTGCCGGCTGGTGGAACATACCATTCGAGACCAGCGAGGTCCACGGCGCCCTTCTCCTTTGCGCGTCTGACCTCAGACTGCTTCTTTTGGTTCTCCTCATCAACCTCGATCGAGAGCGTACGATATGTGATGGGCAGCGCAGTCCCAGGATCTACATTTCGTACACCGCCACCTGTGCTGTGGATGGAGAGACTGCCAACACTGCTACGACGATGGCGACGCTGGAGAGCGCGTTCATTTGCTCCAGGACCTGCTTCCTCATCTACAGCATCGAAGCGAATCCGCTGAGCTGGTTTGTCCTCTTTGTCCATGTTCGACGAAGGGAAGGGAGCAAAGTCGCACTGGGAAGCTGGCTGTTACACAGCAGACCCGTGGAGTTGGGAGACGAGAAAGGATTGAGACTGTAGGGCCGAAGAGAAGAGAAGAGGTAAGAGGGAGCATGAGTGCAGGGAGACTGAGCGATTTATACAAATTCCTCGAACGAGAAATGATATTCCTACATGCCAGCCAATGGTTCCAGATAGGTACTGCAGCTGCGTCAAACACGTGTATTCCTCGAATGCTCTCCTACGTAAGATTCAGGCGGGTGCGTCGCCGTCGACAGACTCCCCGACGCCATGGTACAAAGCGGTGTCGAGCATTTGTCGCGGGATTCGATGGAAAATGGCTCATACATGTCAGCCAGGCGGATGCAATGTGTCAATCGTGCTCGCATCAGGAATACCGCTGTTTACTTGCACGTGCAGCGTAATTTCCTTGTGTCAATGTCATGTTCGTAGCTGTTGCTGGTTAGCGATGAGCGATTTATGATATGTGCACGTGATACACAGCCACCCCGAAAAGCGACAACCAACAAGCTTTTCTCGGTGTGCCAATCACAGCGTTTCCGACCGGACCACAGCTCCTGTACGACAGTCACAATTCCTGGCTTGCCCCGTTTCAATCAAATATTGTGGCTTCTGAGCGTTGCATTTTGGCACATAGCTGCCGCGTCCAGATCCAGTATTCCGGGTTGCAAGGTGAGTCGCTACGCGCGCAATGGCACTGCAGATTGCAGATCGATCCTGCTTCTTGTGTTTATACTGCCCGAGAGGGTGCACACTGGGCCTGACCTGACTCTGTAGCGACTCGCTTGGACACACGAGAAGAAGCGTGTACAGAGGAAGGTCTGACGTTCGCATTGCACGGCTGAATTGATGGATCCCGCGAGTGATGATCGCAAACTTTTGCTGTTTAAGCTGCGTGCTTGTAGCAGAAAGCGAGATCAGGCCCGACTTGTGCGAGAGGGATGGGCTCTTGCAAAATTTCACGAAGCTAACAGCCCGCTGCGTCGAGTCAATATGTCGCTCATGGAGCGGGAGCATCCGTCATAGACCCTGGGCTACGCGTTGCTCCGTGAGATGAACGGTGCGTGCATTGCATAGCCGAGTGCAACTGCAGCTCGGTTCCCGCGGGTAGGAGCAGCATGGTCGCTTGGAAGGGCGCTCACAGACCCGCTTGGTTGTTGTGTTTCAGTTGAGTGGCAAAAGGTGGGTTGCAAGCGCTCATCGTGCTCACTGTGAGGGTGCTTGCGCCGACACTGTGCCCACAGATCCTTTCTCATCTGGTTGGTGCATGTCATAAGTGCCATTTGCCCGATCTGTTGGTCCAGCGTGGGGCAGCGTGCGTTCTGCCAAATCGATGACCAAGAACCAGGCTGCAGGACGGGCAGCCGCTGTTGCTTCTTCCAACCGTAAGCGTCGTGCAGTTCCCCATTGATCTCCATCATGCTGAGAAGGCTGTGACCGTAAATTGTAGCTCGTTTGCAGGCTGGAACTCATGAGGCGTTCGGCTGAGCTCGTGCTTTAGTGCGTATTGGATAGGCTTGACCCCGAGAGGGTGGCAGGATGAGTCTGCCGTGTCAAACTCAGATCGCCGGCTGTCTATGGGCGCAAAACCTTGTGGCAGGTAGATGAAGCGGCAGGCCACTATATTGTGCTGGCCCAGTGCCATGCTTGTTGACTCCAGCCTTAGTGTCCCGTTCTGTCGAAGAGGTTATTCGGGGACGACTTTGCGCTCAACTGTTGTCCAATTTGCGGTTTATATGAGCCGTAAAACGCAAGCTGCAACAAGTTAGCAGAGATTCGCTCGAGTAAGATATGCTTACAGCCTCATGGACTACACTGGGTAGCGGGATGATACGGGAAGAAGATCAAGTTTGGCCACATCGTACGCAACTCACAAACAAAAGACATGGCAAATGCAGTGTGGTCATTTCAATTGTTGACATTCGTAGATGCTTCGTTATGTTTCCTCCGGCCGTGGTAATCTCTTCCCGATTCCCGACAGTTCGTTTCTGGTGACCTCGCCGGGTTCACTTCAGTCCAATATCGTAATTTACATCGCTTCATTGAGAAGCTCAAACGTCGATCGCATCGACCGTAACGCCTTTAACCCACGTGTACTGCATAACGCGAGCCACCTCAAGGGCCGAGTCGTGGGAAGCCAAGGTGCCAACCAAGTAAAGGCTGGCATCGAGGCCCGCAGTGACACCGCCGGTGGTGATAATGCGCATGCCGCCCAGCGGCATGGAGGCACGCCTGGCAATGGACTCACGGCGGCGAGAGTCGCGCCAAGCGTTGCTGCCCTTGCGAGCAATGGACATCCTACGTCCGTTCTGTGTAGTGGTGCCATCTGGAATGTCGCCCGAGCGATCCTTCCTGA